>JABUQX010029548.1:0-5000 GCA_015478945.1 Trachelipus rathkii
AATTTGCTGAAAGGAGCATAGGAACCTTTCTTATGTCTCTTGTGTTCTTTCGCAAATTCATTTTTGTCGGGGGTTATTAGAATATTTTATTCATGTATTACTTACTAATGTTGTTATCTAACTAATAATTGATTTAGAATTTTATTTCTCTAAAGTTTTTTCAAGCTTTTTAGAATGTTTATTGTATTGTTCATTCGCCTTTTTTTGTCGTTTGGCGACTTCTTGACAAGTATACTGAGGGAGTGCGGCAGTTTCGTTTTGAAGCTTAAACGAGGCACTTGAAAACTGAGAATCAATTAAGTTAAATGAGCTGATATATATCTCTGATCTATTTTGTAGCATTATGCTACTTGTTGAGTATATACATTGAGTAAAGTATTTTATTTATATTATTTACCAACTTTTAATTAGGCCAAAGTATTTTGCCTTATTAAAGTACGAGGAACGTTCTAAAGAAAAACTTATGTATGGTCATCTTTTTTTCAAGCTGGTCATACACTTTTATTCTGATTAGGCAGGACTAGCGTTGAGTCCTTTACTATCTTTCTGTTTAAGCTCTAAACACTTCTCTAAGCCTCTAAAATCCTTATACCTTACTATTATATATAAATGTTTTGAAACCGAGTACTCAGGATGGATTCTGTAGGCCTAAACTAGTAACGCAACTACTTATACACTACCTTAAGCCTTATACTATACAAGGCAACCTCCAAGTATATTTAATATTTGGAAATTTTTGATTATAACGTTTGTTTTATAACTATATATGGTGAGTTATTTATTATTTATTATATTCATATGCTAATCTCTCTAGATTTTGAGCTATGATTAAATTAATTTTAATAGGCAACCCTCTTACTGGAGTGGCAGTTCACTCAAACTGTTCTTTGCACCTTAGAAAGTTCTGCTAAATTTACTATTATTATATAATATATTATATATATATATATATAATATATATATTATATAGCTATCCTTATATAACCCTAATATAATATATATATACTATATATATTTATTTATATAATATAATATATATATATATATATATAATATATATATATATATATATATATATAGGTCTATATTTATAATATATATATATATATGCAATGTAAGTAATTATTCTTCAGAAGTTTGTAAATATACATTTATAAATATAAATCTATATACATTTATATATATACATTACTATATATATATATATATATATAATATTATTATATATATATATATATATAATATATATATATATAATATATATTATATAAATCGTTATACTATATATTATATACTATATATGATACAGAATACTGGAGAAACTTAGAAGCTGCGTTTCCAGAAGCCCGAGTGCAGCCCGTGTGCAAAATCGACTCGAAAACGCTTCGAATTGAAAAAAAAATACATTAACCAATCAGATAAGAGAACAGGAAATTTGAGTACCTGGAAATGGCCGAGCGCGCCCATCGGATCAGCTGACAATTGTAAACAATACTCATACTTATTTGTATCTATTTTATGAAATGATACGATATATTTAGTATCCTTAATATAAAAGTTAACTAAAATATTAAAAATCTTTTGGAAAACCATTTCTCACACATGTTTTGTAAAGAAATTTGTTTGTAAACACAAGTATCCTTCCCCGCTCCCCGTTTTATTCGATCGAGGATTTAAACAACGGGCGCCTGACTGTGACGTTTACGTGACGTAAAGTGCGCAAACGGGCTCTGGAAACGATGCATGTGCGCCTGTTTGCCCGCCCGGGCTGCAGTCGGACTTCTGGAAACGCAGCTAGATTGTTTTGAGCTGTGATTGTTAAATACCGATTTTTGTAGATTAAAAGATTAAATGTTGGTAATAGGATGATGCCCTGGGGAGTCCATTATATAATCTGTATGTACAGTAAGTGTGGTATCTATGTAGGACTCTTGTTGTATGACTGGATAGAAAATTTGCTATGATTTTCTTTGTCATTGATGTTTATTTCTGCTTAATACTTTGTCTATTAACAGATGTTGTTGAATTATATCAAATGCCTTGTTAATGTCTATTGCTACCAGGAGATTGTGGGAGGGGTGGAGTTTGGTTGGAACCTGTGACAAAAATTACTTATAATTATATTAATACACTATGTCTGTGAGAATGTTTTGTGTTAAATCTGTTAGTAGAGTGGTAGTGAAATGTTTTTGTCTAATACCATGTTGTGCATCAGAGAAGGGGATAGAAGGGGAAATTCTATTTAAGGATTATATGTGCATGTTTCCAGAATAGTGGAAAGGTTTTGGTTTGCAAATCTGTGTTGAATATTTGGGTTAGAGTTTCTATAGCTTTAGTTCATAGGTGTTTGACGTGTATATTTGATTTTGTCTGGTCCCTCTGCTTAAGTTTTTGAGGTTTTTGATGGTGTTGAGTACTTCTAAATTCTTGGTTCTTCAAATTTTTAAGTTCTTTAATTGTTACCCTATTGGTGGGGTTTGTGGGTTTATGACTAATTATAGAATTGTGTGACATAATAATAATAATATTACATTGATTTTTTGGGGCTAGGGATTTTTTTTTTGTTTTTACAGATGGCTTGGGAGGAGGGGGGTGGGGTTGTTTGTATTGTTCAGAATATTTTTGTTAGTGTTCTTTTTATAGTTTAATATTTGGGTATATATATTGTTGCCAATTTTATTCTTATTTGAGTTGTTTATTCTATTGTTAAGGTCTACGATTTAATTTATTGGTCTTGATTTATTGTTCATTCTATAGGAGGGAGTTTCTTTATTTTATTAGGGTATCTTTCTGGTAAGTCGGGATTGAAATGTTTACGATAGTCTTTGGGGGATGTATTTTCTGGATTCATTTAAAATACTGTAGTTTTATTATAGTGTTGTATTGCTTTGTTGAGAGATGGAAAGTCAGTTGTTTTGGAAAGATTGGTTATTTTTTTTATATATAAAATCAGTATACGCTTGCCAGTTCACTTTCTTATAGTTAGTATATGTTTTTTTAAAGGATGCATGTGTGGAGTGTTTATGTTGAATTATAATTTTGTATAGGGATGCGATCAGAGGAGAGGGCATAAAATACTTGCCATGAATTGAATTTGGGAGGAGCAAATGGAAATATCAAGGGATGTGCAGTTCTTATTGTGTTGGAATGATCATAGAGTAGGTTGGTTTCTGTTGTTGAAGATATCAAATGAATGCAAGTTGTTCGAGTGTTTCACCTCTTGGTGTTGGTGCGTGTATGTTTAGCCATGCTGGGTGATAAGTATTGAAGTCCCCTGCCAGTATCAAATTATTATATTGAGCTAATGGGGATAAGTCTGGGACATAACCCTGAGGATAGTGTTGAGCAGTGAATGGAGGGTTCCTGAAGGTAACTCGGTTGTATGTTTTTCTTATTAATTTTTATTTCTATTGATTGCCACATGGATATTTGATAGTTGTGTATGATTTGTGGTGTTTAAGAATTGAATATTTTGTGTATGAGAGTTATTACGTTATGTTGGATGGATCCTAATCTAGTCTTAAGTTTGTATAGTTAGGAAATTCAGAGAGGAAAGTGTTTGGTATGTATTAGAGTTATACCGTATGTATTTTGAATTTATTTAAGGAGACAAGAAGTTCTTTGTTTATTCTTTATTCTATCAATATTTAATTGAAGTATGCTGATTGAATTTTATGGTTGGGGGACACGAATTTGTAATAGTATCCGCATGAGTGGCAGGACTATGTTGGAGACTATTGATTAGGAGGTTGGAGTTTAAGTGAAACCAGTTGCATGATACTGAGGTTTGTCCTTGAGTAAATCATCTCTTACATTTGTAGCAGATATATGCTTTGGGGCCTGGAATTATTTCTATATTGCCAGCTAATGGGAGGAGCTGAGGCACGTACACTGGTCTTATGCACCCCAAGTTCAAAAAGATAGAGAGTATAGATGGATATCTCTTGAGTCCAGAGCATGGACAGGTGACCAGGGGGCATAATAAGAAAATTAAGAAGAAAGCATGCCATCTTGATATAAGAAAGCATGCATTCAGTAATAGGGTTGTTAAATTTTGGAATGGTTTCTGTCAGAGGAGGTGTTGAGTGTGAACTCGATGTCAACATTTAAGAAAGGGTTGGATTACATTTATATGGGTGGTAACATATAATATATTAGACGAAGCCAAATTGGCGGGTTTTAGTTATAGTAGTTATTAATGTTAGATGGCATGTGTGACCATAACTTAGTTATTAATGCATGTGGATGGTTTGGGTATTAATATATATATATATATATAATTATATATATATATATATAATATATATATATATATATATATATATATATATTATATATATATATTATAATATTATATATATATATATACGGTAAATATATAATTATATAATATATATATATATATTATATATATATATATATATATTATTATATATATATATATATATTATATATATATATATATATATTATATTATATATATATATATATATATATATATTATTATATATATATATATATATATACGGTATATTATATATATATAATATAATATATATATATATATTATATAATAATATATATATATATACTATTTATATATTATAGTATATATATTATATAACATTATTTTTTGACTAAGCCAATTGGTAGATTTTTAGTTACAGTAATTTGACCAGCCCTGGGTTGCTTCGTGGATTTGCATGAGCATGTTTGGCTTAGTGGTTTGAGACTGGGACGTCTCCATAGGCCGCATGTGGCTTCTTAGCTGCTCTATATTCTTTATGTCTTAATGTCAATGCTGGTGTCCATCCCAAGGATTGCATATTACGAAGAAGGGGGGGGGGGGCTGCTGATAAAGCGGCTTCCACTTCTGTGAAATCTTTTTTTTGTCACCAACAAGCAAGCTCCTCGGTTTTGTTATTTTTATGCATTCTAGAAGTGGTTCACCGTTGAGATGCCATTCTTGTGGGGTTTCAGCTAGCTTAAGGAATTGCCTA
>JABUQX010029548.1:10000-24702 GCA_015478945.1 Trachelipus rathkii
GGTTTGACTGTCTTCCAGATGGGGAGGGGTCAGAGAGGGCCAATGGTAATGTTGAGTTTCTAAAGGGAAGGCTGAGGCATTGCTAATTGGAGATTGATACAATACCTAGATATGACTTAAAAATACGAATAGAAGGAAAGGATTGAGAGTAATGTTATCAGGTGTAGAGTGAGTGATAAATCAATGGATAAGGATAGAGAGATTGAGTATACAAATGTCGTTTACAAATGTTGATTGTGCATGTGGGTACTGGGTAAAGTCAAATCGGCATAGAAGCTCTCAAGCGCTAATAGCAAATTATAAGAGTGATTCAAGTAAGGCATGAAAGCTTTGGAAGAAGGTGTATGATTTTGGGGATTTTACCTAGGTTAGGTGGAGGTCAGGAATGGGAAAGTAGGGCTTTAGGTGTAAATGAAAGGGTTAAGAAATTTTGTTTTTCAGAAAATATTATGTTTTTGGATTTGTGGAGAGAATTTCTGGTCAAAGGTCGTTTTGCACTAGACGGAGTTCACTTGAGTCGTAAAGGTGTTGGGCTTTTCAGTACCAGTTTGGAGACTTGTCTATCAAAAAACTAGGTAAAGTTAGTGGTGATGGGCTAAATCTTGATATGAATAATTATAGCAATGGTAACTGTAATAGTGGTGAGATAAATAAAACTAGGTTCAAATAATGATCAAGAAAAAGATTTAGAACATTAGAAATAAAAAGACAGTAAGAAGCCACATGGGCATATCGAGACTGTCCCAGTCAAGCCAATAGAACCAATCACCAAACAATATGCTCATGCAAACCCACAAAGCACCCTAGGGCTTGTCAATAACTTACATAGTATACACAAAGTCTAAAACCTGCTCATGGGGTAGGGCTTGTCAATAACTTACACAATATACACAAAATTTACAACTAAAAGAAAAAAACTGTAGCCAAAGTACATGCTAACCACACTTCAAGCTTTAATAACTCTATAGTAATAACATGCAGTTTAACCTTAATAACTACTCTGACTTAAAATCCGCCAATTTGGCTTAGTCAAAATATACTATATGATACCCAAACCATTCATATACCTATCGAATCCTTTCTTAAATGTTGCAATTGAGTCGCACCCAGCAACCTCCTATGGCAAACCATTCCAAAATTTAACAACCCTATTACTGAATGAATGTTTTCTTATTTCAAGATGGCATGACTTCTTGATTTTCTTACTATGCCCCTTGGTCTCCCGTCCGAGCTCTACTATGAAGAATTTATTGATCTCCTGATCTCCGTATTATCAATAGATGTAAATATTTTATAGACTTGTATCATGTCCCCCCTGAAAAATCGTCTTTCTACAGAAAACATTCCAAACTCCTTCAGCCTCTCCTCATAGGTCTTACCCTCAAACCCAGAAATCATTCTTGTTGCTGTATGTTGCACTTTCTCTAGCATATATAAGTCTTTCTCTAAATAAGGGGCCCAAACTTGTGCACAATACTCTAATACTGGCCTAACATAGCTATTATACAGTTTATTTATAACTTCCTTGCTCTTGTAAACGACATTGCGATTTGTTATACCCAGCATCTTATTAGCTTTATTCCTTGCTTCCAAACACTGATTAGCTACTTTCAAATTACTGCTTATAATCATACCTGAATCTTTTTCTTGGTCCACAGACTCAAGCCAATCCCCATTCATATCGTAGCCAAAGTAAAGAAAAAGGTACAGTCATAATGGGTGATCTTAATTTTCCTGGCATTCAATGGGATTCCTTGTTTAATATGGACCATAGTAGTTCTGTATTTATAAGTCATACACTAGACAACTTTTTGAGCCAGATGATCCATGAACCTACGAGACATGATGCACTGTTAGACTGAATATTAACTAACGATGAAAGTATGGTGGATGAGGTTAGAGTTGAGAAGAATTTACAAATTAGTGACCATAATATAATTAGATTTAACGTGAATTTGATATCTGGGTCCAAATTGCAAGTTAATAATGAAAGATCTTAGATTTCCGAAATGGCGATTTTACCAAATTTCGAGACATGCTTAGTATAATTGACTGGGATAAAGAGTTTAAAGACTAAAACTGTTTAACGATGTTGGAACATTTTAAGCAAATTTTGATGAATATACAGTCAGTATGTTTTAAAGATAAACCCATTAGGGTGGCAAAGAGAAAATCTGTTTGGTGGAATAGAGAGATAAGAGAGAAAATCAACGAAAAGCGCAGATGTTATATTCAAGAGTAGTAATAGGAGGAGGATTTAGAAAATTATAGGAGAAATAGAAATGAACTTAAGCTGTCAATAGGAAAGGCAAAGAGAGAGGCAGAAATTAATTTAATGTGGAAGAGTAATAAGGACCTGAAGAAGTTTTTTAACTATTATAAATTTAAAAGTAAGAATAGGACAATTGGCCCAATTAAAATTGATGAAAATTTAGTGAGTTCAGATAAGGAGTTGGTCAATATTTTCAATGCCTAATTTGCGTTAATGTTTACTGAGGAAAGATTGGATAATAGTTAGGAGACTAATAGTTCTGGTAAGCAGTTAATAAATAGATTTACAGAATTGGAATTTGAGGTAAAAGCGATTAAATCTTCACTGAACCATATTGACCCAAGTAAAGCTGTAGGTCCTGATGGTATATGTTGTAGAATTCTGAAGGAGGGTAGTACCAGCATTGCAAAGGCACTGTATTTGATTTTTAAACAATCTATAACATTTGGTGAGATACCAGGTGACTGGAAAACAGCATATGTTGTGCCTATTTGTAAAAAAGGTAGTATGGAAGATTTGGGAAATTATAGGCCAGTCAGCTTAACATTTCTGGTTGTAAAAGTTTTGGAAAAATTACTGAAAGGTCATATAGAGAAATATTTGGAAGATAAGATATTGTATGACTCCCAGCATGGTTTTAGAAAGGGTGTGTCATGTCAAACAAACCTTTTAGAATTTATGGAATGCATTACTGACTGCATTAACCGAGGAGATCCAGTTGATATTATATATTTAGACTTCAGCACAGCAAAGCTTTTGATAAGGTTCCCAACATATGGCTGACGAAAGAGTTGTTACAATGTTGTATAGGTGGAGTGGTACTTAGTTGGATTAAAAAGTAGTATTGGAATTGAAAACACCGTGTACAACTAAATGGCAATAAGTTATTATGGAAAATAGTGAAGTGGTGTCCCACAGGGTTCAGTGCTGGGGCCACTATTGTTCCTCACATACCTTTAGTTTGCAGATGATACTACTAAAGTGGCTACCTCAATAATTAATAGTGATGGATGTATAAAGATTCAAAATGATCTTGATAAACTTTTTGGATGGGCAGATAAGTGGCAAATGAATTTTAATAGTAAAAAGTGTAAGGTTCTCCTAGGTTACTCAAATAAAAGTTTTAACTACGGTATGAATGGGGATTGGCTTGAGTCTGTGGACCAAGAAAAAGATTTAGGTTTGATTATAATAAGTAATTTGAAAGTAGCTAATCAGTATTTGGAAGCAAGGAATAAAGCTAATAAGATGCTAGGTATAATAAATCGCAATGTCGTTTACAAGAGTAAGGAAGTTATAAGTAAACTGTATAATAGCTATGTTAGGCCAATATTAGAGTATTGCGCACAAGTTTAGGCCCCTTAATTAAGGAAAAACATAGATATTCTAGAGAGAGTGCAACATAGAGCAACAAGGATGATTTATGGACCTGAGGGCAAGAGCTATGAGGCAATTTCTCAGAGGGGACATGAAACAAGTCTACAAAATATTAATATCTATTGATAACACAGAGAGCAACAAATTCTTCATAGTAGACCACGGACAGTTCCCTTTATCACCCTTACCCTTATACAAGGATATTATCACTGCTTCCCTCCAGTCCTCCGGAATTACTCCTTCTACAAACGCTTTGTTAAGCAACTTCCATATCCAGTCAATAACAATTTCACCACCATTCTTGATCATTTCACTAATAATTCCATCTAAACCAGGGGGCACAGTAAGAAAATTAATAACGCATGCCATCTTGATATAAGAAAGCATTCATTCAGTAATAAGGTTGTTAGTTTTTGGAATGGTTCACCACAGGAGTTTGAGTGCGACTCGATTGCAACATTTAGGAAAGGATTAGATAGGTATATGGATGGTTTGGGTATCATATAGCTAATACATTTTTGACTAAGCCAAATTGGCGAGTTTTTAGTTACAGTAGTTATTAAGGTTAAACTTAAACTGCATGTTATGACTATAACACAAATTTATTAAAGCTTGTAGTGTGGTTAGCATGTACTTTAGCTATTGTTTTTTCTTTTAGTTGTCGAGTTTGTGTATACTGTGTAACTTATTGACAAACCCTAGGGTGCCTTGTGGATTTGCATGAGCATGTTTGGTGATTGGTTCTATTAGGTTGACTGGGATAGTCTCGATAGGCCCATGTGGCTTCTTACTGTCTCTATATTTCTAATGTTCTAGTGATAATAAATTCTTACATTTCTTTCATGATATATTCAGTCACTTGTTTACACAAGTAAATTTGCTTTGATACAAAAGTCTCAAAGCAAAGATTTCAAAGAGTAATGTATGTTTACATATCCTAAATCTATGTTATACATACAGAGATAAGAAGTATTGATTAAATATACCTGTGTATTTACATTATAATTAAGTTAAAATGACTACTCTGCCGGAATGAGGCTTCTGGAAGTAAGATAGATAGTAGTTTCGTCTAAGCTCAAGTAGTTAATTTAAATTTTTTTTTTTAAATTAATTAACAGCTCTAAGATGGTTCGTTAAATTTTTCTACTAGTTAACAATAATAATAATTTGGCTAAATTAGATAACTAATAAGGATAGTTAATTGTAAATAATAATAATAATAATAATAATAATAATAATAATAATAATAATAATAATAATAATAATAATAATAATAATAATAATAATAATAATAATAATAATAAAATAATAATGCAGTATTAATGTTAAATTTGAAGATAACAATTACCGTAAAAATTCTACAGAATGATTGGGGTGGGGTGCACAAATATGCACCAGCAGCAGATTTGTTAAGTAGAAGAATATAATCGAAGTCGAAAACAAAGCCCCTCCAACTTCCCCCCCCCCCCTCATACCCTTGAGTGCAAGCTCATCACAGACAAAACCCTAGAAATTTACCCCGCGAGAGACCCTCACTGTGATATTTCATCAGTGTCAGGGTTCATCCTCAGGGTCAGTCCCACAGCAATGACCACTCACTAAACACCACCATTTACCCCTATTATACACCATTGTTATCGCTTGTGTTATATTCACCTTCTTTTCCTTCAGACACTCTTTACTCACTCAATCCACTTTTTCTTAGGTTATTTCAGCCGGTCGCTTCCCGATGCACTCGCCACTATACAACCGCTTTACTAATCGACTATCATCCATCCTTTCCAGATGACCAAACCACTTTAGTAACCCCCCCCCTCTTTTTTAGATTACCTTACACAACCCCCCCCCCTTTTTTTTTTTTTACTATTTTCTTCACACCCCACAACTCTCTAATACGCTCATTCTCCATTTATGAATTCTTCTCACACCCTTAACATATCCCTAAAATTATCAATCTGGACAGACTTCACCTTACATCTCTTATCCCACACTATAGTTTCACTATTATACATTATCACCGGTAGCAACATACCCTCATGCAGAACTCTAGCGCACACAAAACTTAGTTCCCTTGCATTCACCAAATATTTAATCGCACCAGCCACTTTCCTACCACTTGCTCTTTTCTACTACACTCAGCATCATCTCTTCCCTTTTCATCCAACATATAGCCTAAATATTTAAAATCTAATACTTATTCCAATTGCCTACCATCAATTTGATTTCACACTGTCCATTCCCTTCGCCTACCACCATCACTTTGTTCTTATTTACTTTTAATGTCAAACCCCTTCTCCTTTTACACACCCTGCCAAACCACTCATCAATCTTCTCAAACTTTACTCAGATTCAAAACACAAAACCAGATCTGCATACAATAAACAAGGCACCCTCCACTCTCTCCCATTCTAAATCAGTCTAACATTTTCCCCTGCCAACCCCCCCCCCTTAAATTCTTAAATCACCCCATCCATATACAAATTAAATAGCCATGGAAACAGTACATCCCTGCCTCGCTCCCTTTTAATATTAAATCGTTCACTTTCCACTCCATTTATTCTTACACACGCTTTCCTTATCAACCTACATACATTTAATTTCATTCAGAAGCCTACCGCCAACACCATATACTCGTATCATTAACACCTGTCGATAGAGCTTCCCTATTAATCCTGTCATACGCCTGCTGCAAATCCATAAAAAACTAAATAAAGTTATCTCATTTTCTCATTCATTTACTTCAATGTAGAAATTTGATTTACACATTCTCTACCACTTCTAAATGCACCTTGTTCAGCAATCAATCTTTCAGTCACTCCATGCACTCTTTCAACCAAAAATACTAGCATATATCTTCCCTACGGCATTCTAAAAACTAATTCGTATGTAGTTTCTGCAGTTCCCTTTATCACCCTTACCCTTATACAAGGATATTATCACTGCTTCCCTCCAGTCCTCCGGAATTACTCCCTCTACAAACACTTTGTTAAGCAACTTCCATATAAAGTCAATCTCAACTTCACCTCCATTCTTGATCATTTCACCAGTAATTCCATCTATACAATCTGATTTACCATTCTTCAACTTTCTCACTTTACCTATTGCCTCCTCCCTACCAATTACCATATCTCCAAATGTCTACATCTTACATTACCAAACCCATACACATTTACCATAACCTTTTTGTCACTGTCAATGTTATGCAGATATTCGAAATGCTTCCTCCACACACTCCTCACTTCCATCTCATCAATCACAAAAGTATGATCCCTATTCATTATTTTCTATGAAGATTCCCCTTAATCTCTTTCTTAACCTTTCCTACTTTCTTTCAAAACAACTTTCTAAATTCCCTTGTAGGTCCCCTTTCATCCTCCTTCCAATACCTTCTTTTTTTGCTTCGATGTATGCGACTTTGTATTATGCTTAAAATATTTCTTTAAGGTATTATTTCAAAAATATTTTATCAATCTGGAAATTTTTAATTTTAACATTTTTTTTTCTAAAATAGTTCAAAATAATCAATGCAAATTTTTCCCTAACTGAAATTATCAGAAAAATGCATTTCCACTTCAAAGGGAAAAGAAAGCAAGAAAAAAAAGTTGTCCAAAATCTCTAATGTACCCTCACATTGGAAGGCATTACAACTTTATCAAAACAGCTCCTATGTGAGACACTAGAGCTTTTCTTCTCCATCTGTGTTGTTGGACTTCTTCCTTGATGGCAGTAAGGATTATCATCTTCGAAGTCCATCCCAGCCTATTCAGGAAGAAGTTTCAAATTTATGCAATTTTATATTTTTATATATTCGAGAGATATCTACAGTATAAAATTATGTAACGCTAATTGCCACAAAATAAATTGTATTGGCTTGTAATTCCTAACATTTTAGACCTCTTCGAGAATGGGTTGCGGAGGACTTTCGAGAAGTTGAACCGTACTGTCATCATGGAAGGAGAAATTATATAAAAAAAAATTAGAGGAGAGAAACTTTAGTACCTCCCATATCTGCAGTGATTTGAGATCGATGTAACACCTCCAGCTTAAGGATGTATCAGAATTAAGAACAGCTCATTTTTTCAGAAAGTGGATCTTTTCTTTTTCAGGATGGGAGAGAATTTCTGCATTTGTTTTCCGACATATTTTTGAAGAATAAAAACACATTAAAATTTTTTGGGCTAAATATTTTCGAAATTAAAAATTATTATAATTATAATAATATCGACACACAACATCTATGGGAATGACAACATGCATAATTGTTTGTTGTAAGAACTATATAATAGTTACTAGTATTGATTCTCATGATGCATGTAAAAATAAGTTGTGATGCGTATAATTGTAGTAATACTTAAAAATTGAAACCGAGAAAAACATGAACGTTTTTACTGCCTCAAAAGCCCAATCCCTCCACCTCTATGCTTGATATAATATCCCTCACAACTAAAACCTTTGTGCGTCATTAAGATACTTGGTGTATCATATTCTCGTGATCTTTATTGAAAGGATCATATTCTTTCTGTTACCGAAGTTGGGTCTTCCCTGGCCTCTTCAGAACTTTATCACACCATCCCAGTTGCTTGCTCATTATTGGGACGTCGTTCGTCCCTGTTTGGAATATGCATCACATCTGGGGTGGTTCCACTCATATAACTCTTCTTCAAAGGATAGAGTGTAGGGCTTTTTTGTATTATCAGCTCTCACTACTACAATTTCTTTTTGAACGACGAACTGTTACTTCTATAACTTTGTCATTACTATTACAACGAATACTGCCTTTTTGAACTAGTTGAATACTTCTTTGAGAACTCGTATGATTGTATTTCTACACACACCCGTCCTTACTTCCTTTTATTTTGCACGCTAAACGCCGTATTATAAGGGTTATGTCGGCCCTTGATAAGTTTATAGAATTGACTTGCTCCTACTCTGGTAAGTTTTTTTTTTTTAGAGGACTCTGGCCTCTTCCCACCAGAGGCCATATAAAATGAAGAAAAATATATATTTGAATATTTTCGTTGTTTTTTATGCTACCATATTTTATCACCCGGATAATCTTGTATTTAAAACGCTACTAATTTCATTATTGGGAACAACAGCTTGACCTGTAATAAAAGTACAGTACTGTAATGGGTATCACAATTATATATATATATATAATAATTGAAAAGTTAGTCACTATCGTAAATTATTAAATTCAAAAGGTATGGGGAGAGTCTGACAAAATTTAAATTATATATTACAAATATTTCTGTATAAAGGAACATGATTTTGCTAGTAAATTAACCATATAGTTTCAGTAGTTCTGCAGGTTGAATAATAATAATAATCATAATAATAATAATAATAATAATAATAATAATAATAATAATAATAATAATAATAATAATACTCATTTATTTAATTCATTGTTAAGTATTAATTAGGATTAGTAATGAGGAAATGCGTTCCTTCTCAAGTTGCCGTTTCCTCTGAAGAACTGTGCGAGCTCCTCAAAACCGACGTTTTGGCCAAAGTTTATGATGAAATAGAGGCAGAAAAGTCTAAAGAAGATTCACAAAGTCCAGATGGCAATGGATGTTGAATGTTTATACAAATATTGGTTTTGTTTTTCAAGTTTTAGTAAATTATAAAACTACTAAACCTTGAACTGAGCTGTGATATATTTTATGCTGCCTATATATTAAGATATATAATGGTTATATATTACTAGATACATATTTTCTCAGAATTACTTGAACAGGTGTTTAAAGATTCAAAAATCTTTTGAATATTGTGATAGATGATGTAAAATATGAAAGATTACATTATGCATGTTTAATTTGTAATCGTTTAATTCAAAAATGTTTCCTTAGTTAAATTAAATTCAATGGAAGAATTCCTTAATTTTGGGCTGTAACTAATGAGGAAGGCAATACAGGAAGATATAAATTGAAATGGAAGATCAGGGCAAATGTTTGAATCGATTTTCACAATATATTGTGTCACTTAATTTGAGACGTAATAATTGAGAGCGAATTTGGCCAAAATTATAATTATTTATAGTCCATTCTGTGTCTATACTTTTATGATTGTAACATTCAGGCATATGATTAGATCAAATACGTAGATGAATTATTTGATAACTATTAGGAAATGCTGTATTTATGTATTTTTTTATTCTTGAGAAATAAAAGAAATAGGTTTGTTCTTATTTTACAATTAGTGAATATAAATTTTTAAATATTTCGTTAGAACAAAGAATAAATAAAGTTCATAAAGAATTAAAAAATTGAATTTTTTTTTTTGTATTTAAATTGTTAGAGATTTAAGAGTATATATAAATATAAACCCTTTTTAAATTTTTTTTATTCTCTTACCCTACAGTAATTTATATGTGTGAAGGCAAGTCCACAAGTAAAAGATTAATCTATCATGACTTAAGAGCTATTTTGCTTGTTACAATATTTTTATGCTCTTCCTGATTTTCCTAAATTTAAATAAATTTTCTAGTTTAATTTTTGTGTATTGCAAAGATAGCGGTTTGGAAGGAAATCTATATACGATTTTTTTTTTAAACAGAAAAATAGAAGTTCTAAGTACTAGTAAGGAGATTACGTCGAATGGAGCATAACAGAATTGCCAATATAGAAATTAAATAATGATTAGAAATGTCTCTCTAAGCTTTATAAAAAGATCCAAAAATAAAAATAATTTAATAAATAGTGAGAGGAGTAGGAATTGGGAATAAATGGACCACAATGAAGAAAATGTGAGTTTAGTATATAATGCAGGCTAGAGTGATATGTTTTTGACATGAAATCGAAAAATGAATATCTAAGCCCTGAGGTAATCCCTTGTTAGTTCCAAATGTAGCATGAAACGAAATAAAGAAACTTCAAATACTTTCAGCAGCTTCATATTTTTATCTGACCCTGATTGTTTTTTAAAAGATATTGCACATCGTCAGACGAAGAAAAGACATCTCATTAAATGGATACCATTGACGATATGACTAATTTTTATTCAAGAATATGCCATTTTGTCCCTTTCCTTAATTTCTCATCTGGTTTTAGAAACTGGTCAAACCGCTCAATGGTTTTGCTGTGAAATCGTAAGCAAAATCGCTAATAAATAATAGTCCAATGATTAATCCATCGTAAAAAAATTTCATTCAATTTCAACAGTATTCTGGTCAGATTCTTTTGGAATAAATTTCGCCATACATCATTTCATTATGACTGTAATTACACCTCGTATAGTTAATTTAGACAATTAAAAGTCATCCCAAGTAGATTAATATTAAGAATAAAATGTAAAACTTTCAATACAAAAAATATTTCATTATCTTTAAAATAACTGGAATATTAGTTAGTGAACATTATAGCTTTAGACAATTGGTAAATGGTCGATGTGTGGCTCATCATGATATTTGAAATTTAAGTTTAATAAATGATCATATGGAAGAGCAAGAGATTATTTTAGCATGTAGAACATTTTAAAGTGAGTTAAAAGTTAACGTAGAACCGATGGTTTGATAACTCGGTACTCTGTGAGAAAGGCAAATTTAAAAATAAAATATTGATAAAAATTTATCTTTTATGAATCTTATTATTAATTTTTATTATTCAATATTGACAAGCTACTAAATTGCTGCTTCAGACGGAGGATTTGCTCAAATATTACTACAATTATTTGGTAATATTTTGATAAAAAAAATATGAAAATAAAGGAGGCTTGCGAAATTCTTAATCGAAATATTTTTTTTTCTATCTTGATTAAAAATCGAGCCAATTTAATTTATCCTCATCCCAATTTTAAAATAAAAATATTCTCAGTAACCTAAGATAATTATTAAAAAAAGGGAGTATGAATAGGAAAGCTAAAATACTAAAAAAAAAAAAAAAAAACGGAGCAGAGATTTACCGACGTTCCGCTTCGGAAAAGCTCCGGAGCTGAAATTATGGCTTGAGGAACGCTTCGGACCTGGAACTTAACTGTGAAATTTATGTCCATTCTATTTTGTGTGACTTGTATCTTTCAAGATGGAAGATTTAAGAGTGAATGTTACGGTTAGCGGACCGTGTGGTTAAAGTTTGGTCGTAGATTTAGTTAGGTCGTCTGCATAGCTGTTAATTTTCACTATAATGGAGAAAACATGGGGCTCGTATCATGCATGAATAAAGCTATAAACAGTGTAAGAAACCGAATTGCGCCCTGCAATTTTTCGTTAAACAATAGGTAGGCTTTTGACGAAAGTTTTTGTAGACTGGCCGGGTAAAAAAAAAAGTTGTTGCGTTATATATATATTATATATAATATATATTATATATAATATATATATATATATAATATACATATAATATATATATATATTTATATATATTATAACAATATATATATTATATATATTTTTTTATATATTTCTATCAGGAGCTGGGCGCGACTATAATTTTTTTTGAAGTGCGGCCTCAGCCCTATGCCCCGGACCTATGCGCCCTACGCCCTAATGCGCTAATATTTTTGTCACATCCAGGCCTTTGCGGCCCTGCGACTTTTCGCCGGAGGGTGGCTGTTTGCTATTTATTTGCAAAGTAACTTTAGTGCGATATAAAAGCATGCTTTTATATAAAGATGGCCAACATTTAAAAATTTTTGTAATTAATACACAGAATGTAAAATATACACTTAATAATCATTTTCCATTCCTTCGTCTTGCATGTTGAAGCATTAAAATGCAATCGTTTAAGAAGTGAGAATTTTCAGAGCCAAGTTGCCAATTTATTTGTAGTTAAGACTATTGACTAGTTATAATATATATATATATATTATATATATAATAATATATATATATATATATATATATATATATATATATATATATATAATATATATTTATATATTATATATATATATATATAATATATATATATATATATATATATATATATATAATAATATATGGTCCCATCCCGGAAAAAGGCCAGGTCATGTAACTAAAAAATCTATAACAGCTACACGAAAAAGTGAGTATCATTTCATTAATCTTGAGACTTCCTCTAATTCTGAAATTAACAAAATTAAAAAACTAGCTTTTAAAAAATTAAATTTGTTATAAAATGTTGAAAAAATTCAGTTTTTTGAGAAAATCGAACTGCTCGCTTTAGTCGGAGGGAGCGCGCAAGGTTGCCAAATGTTGATTGTTTTTTAAAAAAAACTAAGCAAGAGGTCAATAACAAAGATGGACATAGTCGGGGTTTTTCGGCCTACCGGGGGACGACGGGGGGGACTTCGTCCCTCTCTGTCCTCCGTCGGCTCAAAACCCCTAAAAGGATAATAAAAAGAAAAAATCATATTTCTCCAAATGTAAAAAAAATTGCCTAATTTGGCTTATATTTAAACTCTGAAAACGATGGATAGAGGTTTCAGGGTCAAATCGGTCGATCACATTTTTGGAATCATTCCTCCAAATTATCTATTACCTTCTTCTTTCATTTTTCTCTAACTCTATTAAAATAAACATATTTTTTTTAAGTTTCATTCGATGAAATTACTTCCTGAAAATCAAAAATGTTTATTTTTTCCGGTAGATGTTCAAGTTTCTAGTTACATGCCTGAACTTTCGGGATGCTGCCTATATATATATAATATTTATATAATATAATATATATATATATATTATCATATATAATATAATAATATTCGCCTATATATAATAAAATAAATATATTATATATATTATATAATTATATATATATAATATTATAAAGCAAATTGTACATGTAATATATAACATTAAGTCATTTATGTTTTTCAAAGTAATGGCCAACATTTGCCATTGCAATATCTCTTTCATTTTCCTATATATTTGATGTAACCGATTGCCAAGGCGGCCCATTGAAGAAATATGTAATATGTTTGTATTATCGATAAACGACACCCAATGAAAATTGTTTTCGGACTATTTTTGGAACCGAGTTGATTGGTCGTCGTTCGCAAAACTGGTGTTAATAATAATAATCATTATACTTACATTATCATACGTATTTCATCAGATGTACACATTTAACAACTAAGACAACACACACGCATTATTATATTTTATTTCAAACACACACAGATAAACAGGCAAGGAACAAACTTCAATAATTTTGTATAGTGTGAAGCGCACACAATATATAAATGTTATTTAAGCTTTGTAGGATTTTGATTTTAAAGGAAAATTGTTTTACTTCTTGAGAACGAAGTTCGATTGTCAGAAATACCAATTTCTCCTGTCTTTCTAATGTTCCAAGTATATATTTTTGTTCTGAATAAACTGATATTATATATACATACATTTTATTTAATATTTTAAGAATTGTGATATTGGATGGTCAAGCGTAATCTTGAATTACAAAGATTGTATAATAGTTAAAATTAACGGTATAATCTTTTTTGTTTTCAATTCGCCGTTAATTAAGGGTGCATCAAATTGGTAAGCGCTTGATGCCCTTGTCTGATCACTTTATTCTTTGTAAGTGTGCATATTTTCTATTTCGTGGAGTTGTCTATTTAATGTTTTCTATTACAAAGTAGATTGTAGTAATGTTGTTAAATGTAATATGGGGTTTGTATTTTACTGTGGAAATATTGTGGCTTATTTTCTTGTAAAGTTAATGGTGTTTTAAGCTATGTTTTAAATATATTGGTGTTTATTGTGTAAAATATAATTTTGGCATTGCCCATTTTCAAATGCCATCGTCTGTAAATGCGATCTGCAAGTGCATAGTGTTTGCTATAGTTGCTATATATCACTAGCAAGGTAAATAATTTATTATTAAGGTTCACTAATACATGTATGGTTAAAAAGATATATTGTTACAAATAATAAAACGTTTTAAAACGATAAAATTTTAAATTTTTTTATAACACGAAAATTAATTCTTAAAGTCACATTTTATTTATTTTGAAATTAAAATTTGGTTTTAATACTAGTTGAGAGCTATTTCTTAGAACGACAGCTGTTATCTGTCAGCTGGAACTGCATTCATTTGTACACTCTGATAAATCGATGTCTTCAGTAATTATTAGA
>JABUQX010029549.1:0-13843 GCA_015478945.1 Trachelipus rathkii
TTCATCATGGGGTATACAGCTTTCATAATTAATCCGAGGATTTCCATTCGTTCGCGTAATCGATAATCTCCACTTCCTCCCATTCTGTTTAAACACCCTCCGAGATAGTTGCAGGTATTTACCGCCTTCACCTTCTTCCCTCTCACCACCATTTTAACATTCCCTTTTCATTTCCTCCGGCTACTGTTAATATCTCTTGTCTTCCTTTATGTTCATCTTCATCCCTGCTTCTCCAACTCCTCCGCAAACAAACCCACCACCTCGAATCGTCTCCTCTTTCTCTCGCTCCAACATGCCAGATCCTCCGCATATGCCATTTTGTCCCCTTCAAATTCTCCAGTCATAGGGAACATGATACAATTTCTAATATAAAATATTTACCTAACGCCGGACAGTTTTTTCTAGTGAGGGACACCAATAAGAATGTAGGATAGACGGTGTAACCTGATTCATTCTGTAATAGTGTTTTAAAAATTAATTGAATTATGGTTTTCCCGCATGGTTTGTTGAGTTGTGGACTCCTTTGCAAACATTAAAGAAAGGATTGGATAGTATATGGATTGTTTGTGCATCATTTAAATATAGGTTTTTCTGACGTTAGCCAAAGTGGTGCGAGTTTTTTAGTTAAGATTAAAGTAAACTGCATGTTGCTGCTACCGGTATCACAATAAACTATTAAAGCTTGTATTGTGATTAGACATGAACCTTAGCTAAAAGATTTTACTTTTGGTAGTAGTTGGTTGGCGTATATTTATATTGACCTTTGTTAGGAAATTGACAGGCCCTGCGTGTGTGTAGGTGTGTGGTTTTTGTTTTGCTACAGAGTACCTTACGTAATTGATATTAGGTGGACTGGACAATCTCGAGATGGATCCACGTCCTTAACTGGTTCTTTGTTTTCTAATCTCTATCCTGAGGTAATATTACGAACTTTGATATAATATAACTTTCTGATTGGACAACGATATATATTGGTGTAAAAGCAATGAAGAATATGTTTTAGAGGTGTTTTAAGCTGGCGAAAATATCCAGCGACGTTAGAGGTTTATGGCACCTATATAACATTTCATATATGAAATATAAATCTCCTTAAAAACTTCATAAATGGCACATCGAATCAACTTATATGCTGTTAGATGCCAAGGTCTACGATCAAATACTATTTTTTAAAAGAAAAAAAAGAAAAGATTTTTCTAGACACAAGACACAAAAATGGACAAAGCTCTCACGAATGGGCGACACCAGGTAGGTGGAAAATTTCACGATGGATTTGTTCGATCCTTAAAATGAAATTTATAAAGGGAAATAAAATTTTAATAACGGTAGCTTCAATAATCAGGTATATTATTATAAACCTTTTATAATAAAACTTAGAATCTTTTCAAGTCTCTATGTGATCAGCAAACTGTCGAGGGTTTCATTATTAAGTCTTTAAACTTATTCTTCAAACAACTCTTTCATTATTTATATACATTTGCTATCTCCATAATTAGTTGACAGCCAACTCTCTTAATCAATTATTGGATAAATCGTGATGGTTTGTTTTAGGAAGGTGATTTTTTCAAGACAAACATTCAACGAATTTAACATTTTATCAAAATTCCAATTTTTGGAAGTTTGCAACCAGACTTCTTTGCTAATTGTTGCCGGAAGACCTATTATAAAAGCTCTTTGAGAAAAATAATTTAAAATGTAAAAGATATAAATGAGGCTAATTTAACAATTTTAATATTCTTGAAATATTGATATTATAATTTCAAACCAAGTTATGAGAGCAAGTTTCGCAATCAAAGATCCATACTTACTTATCTTTATAAAGTTATATTTATTCCATCGACATCCATCCAAAATTTTGCTAATTTGAAATAAATTTTGATATGGCAGTCACATTTAGATTGTAAAGGAGGATATTAGCATCACCGTTTTCGTTGCAGAAATCAAATAAATATAACAATATTTAACTACTATTGAAAAAAGGCTTACAAATAGCTAAACTTTTCAATTCTACTATAATAGAGAAGAAAATACTAGCAGTAACTTGGCAACTTTAATAATATGATATATATTATATAAGTGTTCATCTATAAGTGCTTCACAATATAAAACGAATAGGAATAAGTTCATATCAATCATTTTGCTGTTATAGAGACCCATAAAAATTAAGAATATTTTTTAAATGAATAAATGTATATTTCTTATGTTTGTACCATTATTAAAAATAAAACAATAGTAATATTACAGTTTATAATTGAAGTAAGAATCATATATATATATATTATATATATATTATGTATATTAGTAAGTAGAAATATTATGAATCTACATTTTTGTATTGTTAGTATATATATATTATTGGTATGTAGAATGTATTATAATATATGGCCACTATAATTTACTTTACTCCAAAAGCTAAAGGTATATACTTTACATAATAAATTGCCTATTTGACATTAAAATGTAATATTAAATATATATAATGGGATTTTAAATCATTGTTTTTTCGTACACTGCGTCAAGGAATATTATATTAGACATTGCTCGACATTAATTTTTATATATGCCCGTAATAATATTATGATGTATATATATATATATTTCTTAACCTTAAAAACAGCACATCGAATTTTTTTTTTAGACACATGTTCACTTAAATTATATTTATTTATTAATATTACTTCTCTATTTACCTTTATATTAATTTTAATATTTCTGATTAACAATATATATGTAAATAAAAGATGAAGTTCAAAGAAAGTAAATTTAAATTAATAATATTATAAGAAATAGGAACAATAATAACAAAAACCCCTAAAAGTGAGTTCATAGTGAACAAAAACCACCAATAGGCAAAAAAAAAAAAATAAAAAAAAAAAAAAAAAAAAAAAAAAAAAAAAAAAAAAAAAAAAAAATAATTTTGAGAAAAAAAAAATAAAAAAAAAAAAATAAAAAAAAAGTTGGAAAATTTAGAAAAACAATATATTATACAAAGAATATTAAATCCTTATTTAACGTTCTAAAATTACCTTCCTCTCATCCATTTCGGGACGGTTATTAGTTTAAATAAATTTATATGTTGTAGTTTATTAATTTCATATAGTATATGTACTTCTAAGGGGAAAGAAGGTTCGTCTTGGTATTTCGTTTCATTTTAAATAAATTTAATATAATTATAGAAATATATATATGTTATATATGATAAAGTTAAGTTTTTTTTTTGGGAAGGGGTTTTTTTTTTTTTTTTTTATAACAACTAATAATATATATAATATAATTAATATATCAACATCACTCATCATCATCATCATCATCACCACCTTCTCTCCCCAAGACTGAGGGGCGTTAGCGTGCGAAAGGGCATTGCCTAGAAACAGATAAAGAACGTAGAAGAATCTGACGAAAGTCGAAAAGATAGCCCAGCCTTACCGCCCCCTTATACCTTTTAGTGAGAACTCGTCGCATTCAGAAAACCACCTTAAGAGCTTCACGGGACAGCGACGGACCCTCACTATGTCATCTCGTCAATGTTGGGGTTAATCCCTTGGCCAGGTTGGCCACAACCAATACCCCCTCACCAAACCTCGCCATTCACCACTATTATGCACCTTTCTCTCGCCTCTGCCAAACTCACATTTCTCTCTCCAGGCATTCTTTTACTGACTCAATCCACTTTTGTTTCGGTCTCCCAGCTCGTTGATTCCCAGCACACTCACCATATACATCTGCTTAGCCAACAGACTATCTTATCATCCATTCTTTCGGCATGATGAAACCCTCTCAATTTGTACTTTCATTTATTCTCTAATTTACCCCCACACCACACATTCTCTAGTACATTTCTCATTTATCAAATTCTTTTTCTCACACCTAACACGCCCCTAAGTTTGTCCATCTGAACTCATTTTATTTAGAATCTTATACACCTCTTATTTCAAAACCATGTCCTCACACTATACATAACACAGTAACAACATACTCTCATATAATATATATATATATATATATATATATATATATATATATATATATATATATATATATATATTATATATATATATATATATAAATATATATTATATATATATATATATATATATATATATAATATATATATATATATAATAATATATATATATATATTATCATATAATATATATAATTTTCATATAGAAAATTTTCTAGAGAGGGTGGGTCGGAGTCGGAGTCAGGTTATTTTAAAACAAGGGTGGATCCGGAGTCGGAGTCGGAAAGTCGAGTCGGAGTCGAAGTCGGAAGTCGGAGTCGGAGTCGGAGTCGGAGTCGGCGGTAATAATTTCAAGAGGTCGGAGTCGGAGTTCGAGTCGGAGTCGGTGGAGTCGGTAATTTCAAGAGGTTGGAGTCGGAGTCGGAGTTCGGGAAAAATTTTTTCAACCGACTCCCACCCTGTATGGCAGGTCACCCCATCTTGCTGGAATTAGGCATAACGCTTTTCTTTTGGAGTTAACTGTGCAGAGAAATCACTATAGACCTGTAGGTAAACATTGGTATTCACAGTTTCATTGCAGAATATATTGGACCGATTATTCTGCCAGAGAGAGCACACCAATCACCAATTTTTAAATCGTGTGTAATTGTTTTTGCAGGGACTCGTGTGGGTTCTCTGTAGTAGCCCAGTGTCGACAGTTTTGGCAATTAACTAACCCGACAGATGAAACCAAGCTTCTTCCGTTGAAAAGAAGAGAAACGGATCAACATTTCCCCCAGCAACATTCTCTAGCAACCAATTACAGTAATTTTTATTGCTAATCATTTTTTCGTACATGGCCGGTTATGTGTGCCACTCTGTAATATATATATATATATATATTATATATATATATATATATATATATATATTATAATATATATATATATATATATATAATATATATATAATATATATATTATATATATATATATATATATATATATAGTTTTGATACTTTATGGGGATTATATTGGTGTTTTTAACGCTGATTCCAAAACTGTTTTCATTTTTCCGTATCTGTACACTTTTTTTTCTATGAACAATCAAACTTTTAACATCAACATTGCTAAAAGTAATGCAAGGTTTGAATAACAGAACCGATAAGACGGAGACGAGCATTCGTATGACTATATGTGGGAATTTCAAGCGCAAAAAGTCCTCAATGATTTAGTATCTATGTGTGTGCCAAAAAGATTATATCTTTTCCCATTTGTGACGTTTATTGTTCTTTTCAATATGGCTTCGCGATCATGTGTAAATAATGCTGATATATTTTGTTAAATTTGCGGGAATTTGCCATCATAGAGCAAAGACAGAATATTACAAACCTTGTTAAACGTGTATACCTTGCTTATTTCGGCGTAAAATTAGGCGATCAAGGTAAATCATGAATATCACATAAGGGATGCCAAATGTGTGTGTAGAGGCTTTATGACCACGGAGAACCGGTAAAATATCATCCAAACCTTTTACTTTTCCAATGGTTTGGAGGGAACCTACAAATCATTACTCTGACTGTTATTTCTGCCTGACATCTGTTTGTGGTTATAATATATATATATAAAACAAGAACAGTATAGCATATCCCAACCTACCCTCTGCAGTAAGACCAGTACCCCATAAAGAACAGTTATCAGACAATGACCCAATTGTAAATGAAAGTAGTGATGACAACGATGCTTATATACCCGAGGTAGGTGATGGCATCCCTGAATTACTAAAACAGAAAGAGCTGAATGATTTAGGGCTAGATTTATATTTTCCAAAACACAAATTTCTTGGTTCGCGATTGAAAAACAACCATTTATTATTTTTAGGAACCACATTTCATGGTACAGATATCGTGAAATGGAATTGCTTCAATTTTTTGATGAAGAGATGGACCTTGTGTATTGCAATAATGTATAGAAACTAATGATATATTTTGGTATAATGTATCAACCCTCACGGTGGAGAATTTATAGATTCTTCTAAGAGAAGCTTAAAAGGAGTTTAACTTCACATTATATATGTACATCGATCAATCCCTGTTGCACACTCTGTTCATTTAACAGAAACGTACGAGAATATTGAATTGTTATATTAAAGAAAGTGAAATATGATGAGTACGGATGATTTCTGTGCAAAGGTTTGAAAGTTATTGGTATGGTACTTGGACTACGATTAGGATACACCAAATATCCATGTTTTTTATGCAAATGGGACAGTCGGGATCACAAAGGTCATTGAAAATAGAAAGAGTGGCCATCTAGAAAGAGTTTTTCACTTAGTTCCCAAATTGTCCTGCTTCAACCGCTTGTCAATCCCAAAAATGTCCTACTCCCTCCACTTCATATTAAATTAGGCATTATTAAGCAATTCGTAAATGCCCTGGACAAAGAAAGTGCTTGTTTAAATTATATGTGTAACAAATATTTGTTGGACCTCAAATTAAAAAGTTAATGTGTGATCCTAATTTTGAAGCTACAATGACATGCGAATTAGAGCCATGGAACGCCATGAAAATTGTAATTGAGGGATTCCTCAGGAATAGGAAAGGCCCATTACAAAACATTAGTAAATAATATGCTTGAAATGTTTAAAGATCTTGGTTGCCACATGTGTTAAATTATATTTTTTCAACTCTCCTCTACAATGCTTCTTGAAAATCTTGGAGCAATTTCCAAGGAGCAAGGCGAAAAGTTCCATCAAGATATAAGAGCCATGGAACAAAGGTACCAAGGAAGATGGAATGCAAACCTGATGTCTGACTACTGCTGGAGGCTAAAAAGGGGAACAAAATCTGGAGATGGTACAAGTAAACGCAAAACCATAAAGAAATTTTTTTAGTCACATTTGGTAAGAATATTCATATTTTTGCAAAAAAATCAATGTGATACATCTATATTTGCTATAAATTTCATATGTTCTTGGTAACTAGTGTTTATATATTCGGCATTTGATGTTTAATTTACAATACATAATATTTTTTATCTCTGTGGACAAACATATAGTCTATAAAATGTTCTTACATTTTGTAACAATAATCTAAAGTTTTACACAACTGTTAAGACATTATTTTTGAAAGCAGCATTAAAAATATTTATAGATAAAAAAAAATGATTTCTAAAAACAATAATAAAAAGTATAATTTTCCTTGCTACCAGTCTCATACCGTGTTATACCGTAACAAATAATATATATATATTATATTATATATAATTATTATATATATATGTATTATATATATAATAATATATTATAAATTAATGAAATATTTTTATTATTACTATTAATTAAATATTGTAATTAAATATATTTATATATATATATATTAACTATATATATATATATATATATATATATATATAAACTTACTAAATGTACATAGTATAAGAACTTCATTTACAAAATAATATCTTAGCATTTTTGGGTAAATAATAATAATAATAATAATAATAATAATAATAATAATAATAATAATAATAATAATAATAATAATAATAATAATAATAATAATAATAATAATAATAATAATAATAATAATAATAATAATTAATAATAATAATAATAATAATAATAATAATAATAATAATAATAATAATAATAATAATAATAATAATAATAATAATAAATGGGATAAAACTACCAAATAGGCACAATAAGTGAAATAAATTTATGCAAAAACAATGCTATGATGGGCACAAAGAAAGTACAATTAAAAGTATACAAACAGTAATAATTTTATTTTCTGTTTATTGAATTGGCTTAAGTTTACAAATTTTCAGGAGGTTATTAATAACATTTCAAATTACATGAAAATATTTTTAAAAAGGAAATAAAATTAATAGCAGTACACGTGGCTATTTACCTTTTTTTTGTTTTGTTTGTCATTCAAAGAGTTTCTTCTATGATGAGGTATGACTTAATTCTTAACGTAGACAGTATTTGAAGATGAGGCTTCTATTGATCTTCTTTTGAAGCATAAGTTGAGGCACGTAGATAAAACTTTAGAAACGATGTGAACTTGAAAGAAAATTGAATATTTATGTCTTCTCATGAGGATTTCAAAGGAAACATAGAGTTTTCCTTATTATTCTTTCGTTGTTCTGTTTAAGAAATATACACATTTGTAAAAGATTTGGGTCATTAATCGATAAACAAATCTTTTTGATAGACTTATTTTAGTGAGTTATCAAAAAAAAATTTAAAATGAGTAACGACTCACAAATCACGAAAAAATTAGTCCAGAGTACTGATCGATCGAATTGACTTATCAATTTACACCTATTATACTATATTATATATATATATATATATTATATTTATTAACTTAATATTAATTATAGATATTTATATTATTATACTTATTTATCTAACTTATATATATATTAATAATATATATTTAATATATTAATATAATTACTTTCATTATTAATTTTTACTATTAATATATATATTACATATCTATATATATCTTATATTATATATCTATATATTAATAATATATAATTATTAATAATTAATCATATATTATATAATAATATATTAACTATATAAATATTATAATTATTTAATATTATATATATAGTATATATTTAAGTTATAAATATAATATATATTATAGATAATAACTGATACTAATATTTGTTAATAGTATATTAATTAAGATATATTAATATATAGTTAATATATTATAATATATTCATATATAGAATTATATATTATATTCCCATCATGCTCCCCTCATATTAATATATTATATTTTACGGGTAATATAGGATATTTCTAATTCCTGTAACTATATATATTATATATATATATACCTATAATGAGGTATAATATTATATAATTATTTTTAATATATATTATTTATTGTGTTAGTATGGAAATAATATATAACTAATTTATAAATTTTTTTTTTTTGTAGGTACAATTACTTAAATAATGTGGGTTAGTACTTATCAGTTTGAAATTTTGATATTTATTATTCGTATTGTCATAAATTGATGCAAATATATAAATATATATTCTTATATATATTTTAATAATTTAGGTGTATATATATATTTTAATTTATATATATATATAAATCCATATAAGGGTGCCAAAAATGAATATAATTAAAGAATATACATGTATTTATATAATATCATTTACTTTATTATATTTGTAAATAGTTTGTAAAAGATTTAAAACAATACATCTGATAACCTTCTTATCCTTATTTACAGTGATCTCTCTCTCTAAAATTTTTATATTCTATAATTACTTGAATCACTAATTTAAAGATAGAATAGTCGATAATATACCTTATTGCTCCGAATAATATGATAATAAAGATTACCAAAATGTAAATCCTATCTTTCAAATAATTCTTAGTCTATATACTATGATTTTTATAAGAATTATATAAGTTTCATATTACTTACATAAGAAGAAACTCTTATATAGAGTGGGATTGCAAGAACATAATATAAATATATAGAGTAATTTTAGAGAAGGGAAAATTTAAGCATTGGTACATTTTATTTGGAGTAAGTGCGGCGAGCGCTAATGCTCGACGTAGAATAATAAATGTATCGAAAGCGCGCTGCAACGATTTTCAGACTCTCAACAAAGTGCGCGACAGACTTTTTTAGAGCTATACTGCGCAATGAGCCAATTTTTCTTGATTCCGCGACTAATGTGCGATTAATGCGAAAAATAAGCAAACTTGTCACACAAGGAGTCTTCAATAAAGAGCCTGATTACATAGGTATAATAATTCTTACCAAAAAGTATTTATTTTATTAATTAATATAAATTTCCAGTGAAAAGTGAAATAAATCAGGTACTACAAGTCCTCCATATTTTCATCACTTCTCGTCTCCATGTCCTCTTCATAAGTAGATGAGAATCCATACATTTCCTTTTATCATTATAGACTAGCGCCTTCAATATTAACTGTAGCTAGTATAATAGGGGGACGGTCTTCGGTAGGGGGTACTTAAATTCTTTTTGTGGGGGTTTAAGTAATACGTTCAACTTCTTGTAATTTTCATTACATTTATTTATACACAGGGGTAGCATAGTGGGAGTCGATCATTTTTGGTGAAATAGTCTAATATCTATGAAAAATATCTGAGATAAAATACCTTTTTTATTAATCATCCGATCAGCACGAAACTTCTGGGTGATGATATATTCAAGATGAATAATTACAATTTTTATTTGTTTAGATAAATCTTTTGTGACAGATAGATAGATTTATTGCACCCTTGTGTATTTAAAAAAAATTTCAAGATTTAAAAATTTTTAACTCACATAAGCAGTGGCAATAACCCTTGGGTATTTAATCAATTAATATATATTATTACTTAAACATAAATAATGTTTATTATTATAGATTTAAAATATAAATTTTAAAAATTTATTTGTATATTTAATTAAAAGATAATATAATAATAAAAATTAGCTTTAAAAGTTATTATATTTTAATTATTTATTATTTATTGAATAGTAAAATTTTATCATATCAAATAAATAAAAAATTATAATATGTAGAAATAATAACTATTTTATATTATATATATTACCGTAACTTACAATGAAAAACTTTGTATTCAAGCCTTGTGCACACTCACTTTTAGCAGTACACATATTTTGTCTATGAATTATATTATTATTATCGTATTATTATTATTTTCTGCCACTAATCACGAGAAAACGTTTGAAAAATTTCAGGCGTTATTTTTTAATAGCGGCAATCTTGTTTGGGCATTCAACTAAAAATTATTTATTCTATGAAATCGCATCATTCATAATTTAGTGAATCAAAATTTAATATTAATATAACTTCAGTACTTCTGATAAATTATTCAATATTGATGATGTATTTATAATATTAAAAAAGTATTTTCAGTTTTTTATTTATTTATAATTATTGTGTTTTTATATATATTTCTATTTTTGAGTATAAGGACCAAAAAATAATTTTTATATTTAAATTGATTTGGTGGCATATCAAAAGACCTTATTCCCGCTTTACCCTATTACATTTGATATTAAGTATAAAATATCTTTTAAATGTTAAATAATTATGTTAGGTAATGCTCAATATTTGAGATATAATTTATTATTTTATTTAATGTATAAATATTTTGACTCTGTCAAGGTTTTAGCGCTTAGGTCACTGAAAACTTTGAAAATTTTTGAAGATTACTTTTGATCACAATGCTGGCTCTTCTCGGTTCAAAGAAGCTACCTCGGAAAATAATAGTTTATTCTTCACAATATTATATACTATGCTATCTGAAATTTGGTAAATTTAATCGAATATCTAGTATAACTAAATAAACGTTTTCTGACGAATATTTTTATTTTGAAGTTGACCATAAAATTTAATATACATTTTATAATAAATATTTCAATTTATACTTGGTGCTTATATCGTTTTACTTCTCATTATTACTAAACGATTAGATTGAAAACTTTCAAAGCATTGCAAATTTAATACGATTCACATCTTAACGTATTCTTTCATAACAAATTATTATTATATACTCACCTACAACGATTTTACTGTATTGCTGGTGGTTCTAACTTATTGTTTTATCACTATAAAAATAATAATTTGTGAATATTTGTATATTTATTTAAGGATTAGCAAATAAAAATCCGCAGTAACATGCAATATATATAGTTTTCTCCTATGTATTTCTACTATATATTTATATATATTACGTTTTAGCTTATTATATTTTGATGTATTCGAGATTCGTTCAAAATTATTATGAAATTTCGCTTGTCATTTTACCGTGTCGTTTTAGAGTAGACATTGCTTACCTAGCCTAGGAGCTGCCGGGCTCCTCTAAGATAAAAGACACTAATAGCTAATACTTTAGCACAAAAAAAAAAATAATCCTAAAAAAAAAAAAAAAAAATAAAAATTAATATAACACTGGTATGTTATATAGATATTTTAAAATCACAGTATATATATCACCCAATAAAAAAATTATAAAAAGCACAACAAATATAATATTTGTATATATTCCGAAATTCAATGTCTTCCTTAAGGAGATCTTAGCCTCAAATTTACTCTCCATACTAACATCTTACTATTACACATCTCAACCTAGGCAGTAAGAAAGATCTAAGTGATAGAGTGGATTATGTGATATAGTGTACTTTATATGATAAGAGGTGACCCAGCAAAGCCGCTGGTATATCTGTTGAATTCGTGAAAAATCATTTTGTGAGAGAGCCTTGGTTGAGTTAGGAGCCTTAGGTGTGGGTTCGCTTTCGCAAGTACTCACTATATGATTGATTTTTTTCTTTCTTAAATCCTTAGTTCTCTAGTTACAATCATGTATCTTTTCATATAAGGACTCATTCATGAGACAATTATTTTGGCTGAAGAGCAAAATGGTATGGATTTGGTGGTGTTGAGGGACTTTCTCCCAGTAATTAGGGCCCAGTTAGTTTAAATTTTACCTAGACTTGTCCCGAATCGACAAGTTTTCCATACAGAAGATCACTGCATACTGCTTGTATTGTTGCTCTGATAAAAGGATGCTGATACGATATATTTAGAAAAAGTTTATACATTTTTTACTCTTTGCAATTTTTTTTAAGTTTTATATATTTTGTAGGTCTTTTTTTAAACAATGCTACATTTATTTAGACCTAATCTTACAAACTTCCAACAAAACAAGTGCATTAAAACCACAAAAACTAGTTTTAATTGCATGTATATTATAATCCACCTAAGTTACATTGGCTACAACTAAGCATCTGGTTATGACCATTTCGGGTTAACACAACGGTCAGTGACATTTACCTACATATCTATTGATTTAACAATACCATATACAATTATATGTGTCTTACTTTTATGTCCATTTCACTGAGGGGAGATGCGCCTTTCCCATGGTTAATAATGATGATGTTAATAAACTCTACATGATCGAACTTGCTGAATACCTCTACCAACAAGGAGAGTGAACACCTCACAAAAATCTTATAGAATGAGTTTCATCTGTAAAATTAATGCATTTCAAAGTTTACCATAGTTTTCGAATTCTACCTATCTTTCGAAAATTGTTGGCACGAAAAGTAGATGTTGGGGCCTTTGTCATAATTTGTGAATTCAAATGGAGTAGTGTATTGATTTTTTTTTTATAAGAAATTAAAATAAAAAATATTTGTTTGCCACCCTTTTATTTAAATATATATAACCCCCTTATATATATATTATATTATATATAGTAATTATTTAATTCAAATATAATATAAATATCATATAATTATTGAAATATATTATATGTTATTGCTAACGTCTTATCTTCAATGATATAACTTATACAGGTGTTCATACTTCAGCTTTCTTATTTCTTATATGCTCTTTTTGATTTTTAATTGACTAAAAAAAACAGAATTCTCTATTTTGAAGGTGCTAAAGATTCTGGACCTTTGACAATGTATCTTCTATCAATAAGGGCCCTGTTCCCTTGGCTATCTTAGCCTAATGTAACGTATATATAGTAGCTTAATTGTTATGACTGTTGCAAAAATAATAAAGTTTAAGTGAGATATGTAAATTACTTATAGAATATAAACAATAACAAAAACTATTCATTTATATTTCTTGAAGTCAGTAGTATATGTATTATTAATATAATAATTTGCAATATAAAGTTTATTATATTTTAATTACTATATTGAATATAAAATAATAATATAAATAACTTTAATTATTAATATTTCTCGTATAATATAGTTATATAATGGTACCGTATATAAATCTTATCTATATAATACCAGATAAGTAGTAGTGTGACTGATATGTATGAGAGTATATATTTACTTATAAATTGT
>JABUQX010029550.1:0-17500 GCA_015478945.1 Trachelipus rathkii
ACATTATTTCAGCTTTCTGTACATCTTTTGCCTTGCTAAAAGAGACATCCAAGGTAGAACCAACTGAGGCTCCCTAAGAACAAGAACTTGATGCAGAATTATTCGTTTGCAACTGTTTAGAATTAATTGAACAGTACCCAGTACTTTGCTTAACAAAATTGTTCATCATGTCCGGCTAGCTGGAATTTAAGCATTTAGTGATGGTCTGGTGTTTCTTGCTACTTGCATGACTTTTAATGGATCTTGTTGCCATATTTGGAAAGGCAAAATTCTTTCTTGCAGTAGATGCACAAAGCGTAATGTTCCGATTTTGCTTCTCTGAGCCATTTTGACCATTCTGGATGCAGAGTGGAGCCCAGCCATTGTAAATTAAAACTGGCTTTATAATAGTTTTTTGCCATCTTATTCTAATATTTAAATATTATATAATACAAATTAATTCAATTCTGTAAAATAAAAAAGAGAAATTAGTTAAATGCGCTGATACTGCAGATGAATAAATTTTAATAAAAATAATATTATAAAGATTCAATAAGTCAAGAAGTATAAATTCTTAGGCTAAGAAAAAGTTGATATATAAATTTTTTACTTAATTTTACTCCATATTGGAACTTATCAACAATTTAAATTCTAAGTACTAGGATGAGGAGAATCATGAATGATATTCTTGTGCTCTTTACTTTCCTCCTCCTTCAAAGACAAAACACCTTTCTAACATCCCTTGAGCCAACTGAGCTTCCTTAAGATCTCCCTTTTTAAGAGAATTTCGAAGTCAATATGTGCTTCACTATACTTCTTTAGGGGTTAAGCAAAAATGATGCCTGATATAAATTGGATATTTTATTTTCCCTGTGTTTTCTCTGTTTTTTCCCTGCACACTTTTCTTTTTCTCTGTGTTTTCTCTTTCCTGTTTGTATACACTCTATATATATATATATATATATATATATATATATATATATATATATATATATATACCATATATATATATATATATAATATATAACTTATATATATATATCTGTTTTTAATGTTTTTCAAAAAAATGCAAAACTTTCAGTTTTTTGCCAACTAATAAAAAATTCTGCATATCAGAATTTTATAATAATTTCTTATAATGGCTAGGCCTGGGCTATCCAGGAAAAATTATTTGTTTTGCTTTAATTCTTTTATAGTTAAGTAGATAAAAAAAAAAAAAAAAAAAAAAATTCTTTACAAAAAACCAATGTAAGTTGAAAATAAAACAGTTCTGAAAACCCCTCCTAGAGTGACAATATGTCATCATATGTTAGTTAAATCTTTTTTAAATAGAATTAATCAAAACAATTCGATTGTATAAAAAATAGTAAAAAAAAAAAAAATTAAAAATTTAATATGAAATTAAGATAAAAATAAAAAAAAATTTTATTTACCTTAAATTATTCTCTGATTTTGTGATGATGCTTTAACTGGTGTGTTGAATCAAGAATTTGCTGTGCTGAATAACCCCCTCCCTCCCTAAACTCCTTGAATAGATTTGCATCTTATACCCCCTCATTGAATAGGTTTTAAACCCCCTACCCCTCCTTGAATATGACGAAGGGTAAGCCAGCCACGTAAAACGCGTGTGATGCGTTCTAAAACCTCAAAGGTTGAAACTACCCACTCGGCAATAGCGGGAATCGACTCTGCATACCCAACACCAAGCTCGGCTCTGTAGCTCCAGAAATAAAAAAGTTACATAGGTGCATTAGAAAAGGGGGTAGGGAATTTATGCGATACTAAACCATGGTAAAGAGTGATTAGATTGTATCATAAACCATGGAATCGATTATACTAATTATTTTATATTGGGTATATTCAGTGATATCTGATATACCATGCTAAACCATGGTAGTGTGTGCCACAATACCGTTATAAACCATGGCAATCAACTCCCTACACCTTAAAACATAGGGTTAGACACCTGACTCGGGTATATTCTATGATGTAGGATATGCCATGCTGAAGTGCTAGAAAATTATACATGCGGGAGGGACGTGTGATGTCACTAAATGTGATTGATACATATATATAGAGAGAGAGATAAATATATACGGTATATATATACAATAATGTTAAAAATTTACGTTTTTACCAAGTGGGGTTGTGGGGGAGTTTTTGGGCAGGAGTTTCGGACCCCAAGCTGACAGAAGAGTAATCGCCACAGTATGTTGATAGAATTTATAAGCGCATATACATGCACATTTTCAATTACGTGCAAAGTGGTTTTTTTTTTCATTGGCTCATCTCAATTTCTTAATGCAGTGAATGCTGGAAAAGTCTCAAAATGTCCGCTCAAAAACGCTGAAAATTTGTGAAATTTTTCAAAAATGATAAAAATTTCCCAAAAATTCAAAAAATCGACTTCGAACCATTATAAAAAAAATTTTCACTCATACTAGATGCGATTAATAGGTGCACCAAATTTTTTCGCTCTAGACCTCATATTTACCGAGATACAGCAATGGGTTGTTTTTATGTAACAAATGGGCTTGGGTTTTTTTTGTGTAACAGCACTATATATATATACCGTAAAACGGGGTAATTCGGTCCATGTGGGGCAATTCGGACCACGTGGGGCAATTCGGTCCAGTGGCTCAAAATAGCCTATACGATGTAAAATATATCTTTAACGATGTAAAATAATGTTCTTTTATGTCTTAGGTATTAATTTTTTATGAAACCTTTAATTTAAGTCCATTAATTTTGTGATTTTTTTTTCTTTTTCTGAGCACTATAAAATCGGGTAAATTTTAGGCTTATTGCTAAGAATCATACAGGTCAAAATAATTGTACTACATTATTGGTACCAAGATATAGTACTTAAAAATAGTTCATAACCTTAATGCAATCGTTGGAGTCATTCAGGCAAGAGGTAAATATGTTTTATTATAAAAATTGTAACATGGGGCAATTCGGTCCAGGTTTAAAAATTTGCGTGGGGCAATTCGGTCCACATTGAAATCTTCATTAAATTAAATTTTTTAATACTCTTTTACAAAAAGATGTCCGAAATATAATGTTTAAAATAATTTTTACACTTTTACAGCAAGATAGGTAGGTAAAGTTTTTCAACATAGGCCTAATTAACTTGTACAATTTTTTTCAGCAAGATGGTTCACACTTACGCAAAAGTAACAAGGCAGGGATACAAAGGGATACTCTGCTGATGATGTTGCCAGACCCTTAAGCAGTTTTCGTTCTTGCATTGGTTCTTACGAAACGTAATATGCCTAAAACGCTCGAGTTTGCATTCGTTTTTGTCAAACAGCGTTTGCGTTCGTTTTTGTCAAACAGCGCAAAATCGTAAAAGAAACGCTCACCAAACGTAAAGAATTTCCTTAATTCTGTGTAATATAAAATAAAAAAGAATTGCAACCTTACAGAATTTTTTACATTACAGTTCGTTTTTGTCAAACAGCGCAAAATCGTAAAAAAACGCTCACCAAACGTAAAGAATTTCCTTAATTCTGTGTAATATAGAATACAAAAGAATTAAGGAAACGAACGCAAACTCGAACATTTTTATGATTTTGCGTTTGACCAAAACGAGCATAAACTCGAACATTTTTATTAGTTTTCAAACCCAATTTCTTAAAATATTGTAATACCATTATGTTTAAGAGACCTAAAGCAGCTTGAGCTTGCGTTCATTTTGTCAAACAGCGTTTGCGTTCATTTTTGTCAAACATCGCAAATCGTAAAAGATCACCAAACGAAAAGAATTTCCTTAATTCTGTATAATACAGAATAAAAAGAATAGCAACCTTACAGGGTAAAAAGAAATTCCCTTCGTTAATGAGCCTTTTTTTTTTTGATTTTTGGTTGACAAAACGAACTTTATTTATCGTTGCAGCCGTTTTTCGGGCAATTTCTTAAAATAATATTGTAATACCATTTATGTTTAAAAATGAAAACTGACTTATCATAGTTTATTAAATAAAAACACTTTAATGAGGATTCTTAGGGATGTGAAAATTGAAGTGGAACGCGTGACTTGCATTCATTTTTGTCAAACATCGGTCCACGTTACTTATCGCCTTCTAACATTAATCCTATATTATATATACCAATACAATTATACTAATTCTACTCCCAAAGGATAACATTAACATATAAAAAAATTTTTAAAAAAAATAAATAAAGTCTCCATAAACCTTAGCATTTTGAGTACCCTTGATTTGGACCGAATTGCCCCGTTTTACGGTATATATATATATATATATATCATATATATATATATATATATACATATATGCTCTGCTCTCATATATATATATATATATATATAACATACCATATACTATGGTCAACCTCCAGAAAGCAACATGCATGTAACTAAAAACTATAACAGCTACAAAAATAAATAAATATTATAATAGGAGACATTTTTATGAATGAAATTAAAATAAAATAAATTAAAAAAATAACGCTTTTAAAAAATTTAAAATTCTTAAAAAAGTTGCAAAACTGTATAAGTATCATTTTTGAGAGGTAGGAAGGGCGTAGAGTTGCCAAAAATTGAAGTTTTTTTTTTTAACTAAATGATACCAGGATAAACCACAAAGATAGAACAACTCTGGGTCTCTCGGCCTCCGTCCCATCGTCAGCTAAGAACCCCCTAAAAAAATTAATATTTCTCAGAGCATGATAAAAAACAATTTTTGGCAACTCTGGCACTCCTTCTATTGCAGAAACGGAAGCTTACTTAGAGCATACGCTGCCAGACCTAAGATGATACTAATATTTAAAGTGTTATTAATAAATATTAGAATAAATACATTTTTAAGTTTCATACTTAGAGTACTTTGCCAATTCAAAAATGTTATTTGCTGCCAGCTATTATGAGAGTTACAGATACATACATGCCAAGTCTGGTATATAATATATATATAATATATATACTACTATATATATATATATATATATATATATTTATAACAACTTAATATATATATATATATATATATACTCTTAATTTGCTATGATTATATATATTTTCCTAGCATTATATTCATTTCTTAATTTATACATCTTCATAGCGTTATATTCATATTAATTTTTTTTTTTATTTTATTATATTGTACATAAAAAAATTCAATTTGCAAAATTTTGTTAAAGATCGCTTTTCATGCTATAGCTTTGTAATATATCTATTGGCTATATTCTTCCCTTTCCTTGCGATTTGTAAAGTATTCTACACCCTAAAGTGTGATAAAATGGAGTTCCAGTCTGTTGGAGTATAAGCCTCTAGGATTATTTATAGCTTTGAGAGGTTGTACCTAAAGACATCAGTCACTTTTGTTCGTTTTTTTATACTATTATATTTTTTTTAGAGTATATGCTATGATATAAAAATCTGCGATGCCACTCATTATTATTATTATTGTCATTATTACCTAAAAATCAATTTTTTATCATATGCTCTGAAACAATTACTGTATTTAGAGTCCATGCTGTTATTTTTTATAAAAATCTGTGTTGCCATGGTTCTGCCAGATTATTACAAAAATACCTGTCATTTTGTTTTACCCAGAAAAAAAATCACCAACTCTATACCTATTTGATCATTTAGAAACACAATAATAATCTAGAACTAGCCTAACTTTTATAAATTTTCTCTGGGTTTATGTTTTAGGCTTAGACGCATAAGACAATAAAAATTGCAAATTACTGGGTAAGATGGCTTGTAGATGTAATAAAGATTACTTACATTCAATGGCCCTACACGAAGGTTCAGTATACTATATATCTTCATTTAATCTCCTAAATTATGCGTAGAGCTACTTTATTCTATATCCAAAACCATTAAAAACATTGGTCATAGAAAAGGAATATAATCAATCACAAAAAAGAAGGTAAGGAAAAAGGTTTGAGCTTGGGTATTGACCCACAGTCGCACAAAAGAATTAGGGAGGACAACAGAATAACAATGAACATAGGGCACGAGTTTGAAGGAAAGTTTTGAATTTGTAACAAACCTTTAAAAAAAAAAAAAAAAATTTGTTTCTTTCATTCATTCATTCATTCATTCATTCATTCAGTTATTGTCTCAAAATGTGTCTATTTAGTATTTATTTTCCAGTGCTATTTTCTTTTATAATATTTTCAAGAATTTTGGCACAGGGATTACATTTCTGTGACTAAATCCAATATACATAAATTTCCTTTTTCCGGTGAGCAATATATGTATGTATGTATGTATGTATGTATGGCGTAATAGTATCAACAACAACTTGTATGCTATACTTCGTATGTATATATATATATATATATATAGCGCATGAATTTGTTTCTATATATATATATATATATATATATATATATATATATATATATATTATTTTTTAAATAAAAGCAAAATATATATATAAATATATATATATACAGTGGCGGCTAGTGAAAACTTCGGATGGAGGGGCTGTAAGATATATATATATATATATATATATATATATATATATATTATATATAGATATACATATATATAAAACTCTGCACTCAAAAAAAATAATAACAAAAATAGTTAAATAATATTTTAACCATAGCTGGGCATGCCGCAACGATTTTCGGCTATTCGGCTAATCGGCTACGCCGCACTATCAATTCTTATAGCCGTAGTCGTAGCCGAAATTTTTTTTTAAATAGTCGGACAAGCCAACGACGCACTGCATTTTTCCGCGGCTATCGTTTCGGCTATGGAATTTTTTTAAATTAATTAAGTGAACCCTAACTCCGTTCTCCCTGATGACAAGTCACTTTCGAAAACGGGTTTTATATTGGTATGAAAAAGGCGTGGCATTGTAGTGATAAGTGTGTAATAATATTTTCAGTCTTAGTTCTATACTAATACGAATAAGATGTGTCAAAAGCTAAAAGAAGAAAAGTGCAACCTGTTTTAAACACGCAGTTTTATTCAAAATTCCTTTGTGATGTTCTTGTCATGTTATTATTTTTATTAATGGGTATTGTATTATTATGTTTACTAAGAGTAATTAAGTAATAATTATTATAATTATAATTTACTGATTAGTAGTTACTAGTTACTAAGTAAATAATTACTAGAAAAAATATATATATAAAAATTAATAATATATATATAATATATATATATATATTTATATATATATATAATAATAATAATAACATAATATATATATATATATACATATATATATATATATAATATATAATATAATATATATAATATATATATAACCTTAATAACAATAATATAACTATATGTAATATAACTTCTGCAATATAATAATAACATATATAAATAGAATTGAAATAATAATATGTAATAATATGAATATAATAATGTAATAATATAATAATAATAATATGGCATAATAATATATATGTATATAATATATATATATAATATAATAATAATATATATATAATAATAATAATAATATATATATGTATATATATTAATTAGATTTGATAATTTATCAGATACTGAAATTTAATTAAATAATTTGTATAAAGTATAAACATAAAATTATTAAAATAATTAAATACATGGATAAGTTTGTGACTAGGACCAGAGGTGTTTCTGGAGACAGTTCAGCCGCTGCCAGTAGTAGCTTAAGGAGCAGCTCTCCCATTTTAAATGAGAGCTGTGACATGGACAGCCAAAGATCTCTTACTGATCCTGTCACTGTAACCCTTGATTGTGAGGAGACGAGGGATCCTGGAAACCAAGGCCAAGAGGGCAACGAGGATGCCGTCAAAGAGTTGAAAAGCTATTTGCTCACTCTTGAGAGGTAAGAAACTCGCCTCCATGCTATAGTAAAGACTAAAGACTAAAGACTAAAGAGCATAGTAAAGAGTAAAGACTATAAAGTAACCAAATTAAATCTTTAAATAAAATCTAGTAAATTAACTTTTTTTGAATTTTTTCATGATTGAACATTTAAATATGAAATTACAATAGTCAAATTCAAAAAAATTAAAAACTTCTATTTATTTCAGTTTCTTCATCTTTGAAAAATTTTTGAGGACTGATGAGAAAGTTGATGGGGTGTCTCTTAGGAAGATTCACACTGGTGTTGCCAAGTGTAAACATCCTGCCTGCAAAGGGAAGAAGGGGCTTTCCTACAGCACCCAGACAAGGTCCCACCTCAAGCAGCATTACAAGCATGTAAGTTTAAATAATTATTAATTAAATAATTTAGATAAGATCACAACAACTAACTGGTGTTGCTAGTTAATTAGTTATCAAGATTTAAACACTCTTGTATAAAGTCTTGATACTTTATACAAATGTTATCAAAGAAAATTAAAAAATTTGTAATTAAAGTTTGTATTATTTTTATATACCAGATGCACAATGACCTTCTCCCTCACCTCTCTGCAGCCATTGAAGGGCTTAGCAAGCGCGGTCGCTCCAGTTCAAGGGAGAGTGAGTCTCGCAAGCGTCAGATGTCTCTGGATGAGAGCTTCAGGTCAAAGTTCAGCCAGCAGAGAGCAAGACAAGGTTACACCAGGTGAAAAAATTCAGAAACATAATATTAGTTATTTTAATTGAACTCAATTTTTTTTAAATAGGTATATGAGCGACTTAGCGTCTTCACGTTTTAAAAATATTTTTATTAAAAATTTAAAATATATTGATTTATTAACTTAATTACTTTTTCATCATTAGGTGGTTCATTCATTCAATGATGCCACTGGATTTAGCTGATGATCCTTACACGAAGGAGATGTTTTACCTCATTAATCCCGAGTTTCATCCCACCTCAAGGAGGACTTTGAGCAGGGATATTGAAAAGCTGATGCAAAAGGGGAAGACTCGACTGATAAACAACCTCTTCCACCAGAAGTGGGTGGCCACTACAGCCGACAGTTGGACCGCCCACAATAGGTCCTTCTTGGGAATGACAGTCCACTGGATTGACAGGGTCAACCTCAAAAGGTGCCATGCAACTTTGGCGGTCAGGGAGGTGAAGGTAAGAAAATTAAAAAGTTAAATTTTGTCATTTTATACCTTAGTCTCATAACCATAAGAACATATGAGGTGTAAATATTATTTAATTTACAGACTAAAACAATAAAATTATTGTCTTTAGGAAAGGCAAACTCACCAGTTACTGGGGAAACTAATCACAGAGATTCATCATGAGTTTAGCATCCACGGTAAGGTGAAGGCCACCACTACGGACAATGGCACCAACTACGTGGCAGCCTTCAACGCCTTTGGTGAGTCCAACCAGGACCAGGAGAACCTTCCTATGGACCCTGATTATCCTGACTTGGAGATTGTGGATCTCCAGGAGCTCCTGAGGGCTGAGGGTGACAACCCAAGTCTGCCGCCTCAACACCGCTGCAGGTACTTAGAATTCGCGAAAACTAGTGCTAAATGCTACTAATATATATTAATAATATTATTAAGTAATAAGTATTAACAAATAAAGATTTGTCATTTAAGATTTAACTAATAATCTTTGAATTTCTTGAATTAAATATCTTATTGTTTCAGTGCTCACACACTCAATCTGTTGGCGACAACAGATGTGAGTGATATACAGGGCTGGAGCAAGGGGGGCTCACAGTGGAGGAGGACCATAGCTAAGATCCAGGCCCTGTGGAACCTTCAGAACAGGGCCCCAGTGGTGGCCAACCAGATCAAGATTGTCGCCAAAAGAAAACTGAAGACTCCTGTGGTGACAAGGTAGTAGTAGTTACTATTAAAAAAAGAAATTTAGCGTAAGAAATTGTTGCCGATTAATTATAGACAAGTTCATTTTATAAGTTTTTGATATTTTATATAAAGTTATATTTATTTCTGCAGATGGAACTCCCTATATGATAGTGTGATGGTCCTTCTGGAGGTTTTAAGGGTCGAAAACCAAATGGATGCCATAAACACCATCCTCATCAAGCAGCCCAAGGGAGGTTCCCCTCTCACAGAGGTAGACGTCGAGGTAAATATAAAGTATTTTTAAAGTAGCAATTGCTCTTTTAATATTTTTATTTATAATTTAATAAATTTATTAAATTATAAATCTCCTCACAAACCCAAACCCCCTCCATTAATCCCTGTTCTGTACCTGTACCATCGCTCTTGCTTGCCCAACACTCATATCGCTACTTCGTAAACAATCTCTAACTGAATATATCCACCTTTTTTTCCGGTCGTCCGACAGGCAAAACACTCTCACATGTGCTCTTATACACTTTCTTAACCAATATGGTGTTCTCCACCTTCTCCACATGTCCAAACCATCTTACAAAATCCTCATCAAATTTGGCAGTCTTTTCCCTTACCCGCAAGACACGCTTCCATGATAAACTCGTTCCTCATCTTATCCAATCTCCTAACTGCCAAGAACGCCCTCAGATTGTCCATCTGTACAACCCTCACTCTTGATCTATTCGCCCTATTCCATACAGATACCTCGCTCTCGTGCTCCCGTATTTTTATTAATAATCAATTATGCTTACGTAACTAAGCAATATATTAATTTTCACTCTTTCAGGTCATGAACGAGTACACATTGGTCATGCAGCCTGTGGCGCAGTGTCTTGATATGCTTCAGGGGGAGAAAAGGGCATACATGGGCACCCTCCTACCCCAACTTTGGTTGATGAAGACCAGCCTTGAGGAGAAGAGTGAAAATATTCATCTTGTGTATGCAAGGCCACTAGTACAGGCCCTCCTCAGTGGCTATGAAAAGAGGTTTGGCCACCTCTTTCAGAATAGGGATCTCCTTATGGCCACTGCCCTTCACCCCTCCTTCACCCTTAAGGCCCTAGAAAGCATTGCACCTGACATGGTGGAGGAGATCGGGGACAGGATTACCCGGAAGATAGGGGACTCCATCAAACCCACTGAGAAACAGCAGCAGCGTCAGCTTGGCCAGCCAACAGAAAAAGAACCCCACAATTCAGACGCACTCCTATTCAGTAAATTGTTTTCTAGAGTATTGGTACGCAGAGCAAGCCAGCAACAGGATGTGGAAATCGTCATACGAAAGTCCATGGAGGAGTGGGTGCCCTCTCAAGAAGATCCGAGCTGTTCCTGTTTCCCCAACCAGCATAGGGAGATATGGATAGATCTATTTATAAAATATAATACCCCCATTCCTAGTTCAGCAGCTGTGGAGAGGTGCTTCAGCGCGGGTGGGGACATCCTCAGGGCCAAGAGATCGTCCTTGAAGGAGGAAAGGTTTGAGGACCTTCTTTTCCTCAAAGGAAATATGGACCTCCTGCAGGAAGTGATTAGCCAGGAGGACATGGAGGAGGAAGAGGACCTATAGCTATGAAAGTATTTAACTATTTATGTAGTTAACATTTAATAAAAAAATTAAATAAATCTGTTTTACTATCTTATAAAAGGTTTAAAATGTAAAGGCATGCTTTCGTTATCGCGCAAAAGTTTACTTTGTAGATTTAACGGCTATCCCCGCCCGTACGCGATCAGCCCGCAATTGACCGCATAGCTTTTAATTGGCCCGCCTGGAGTTTTCAAAACATCGCAGTGTCGGATAAGCCGACGACGCACTATGTTAGGTTGGCAAAGCCGAATAGCCGATGACGGACCTCGAAAAATTATAGCCGCGCCCCACGCTCTGATATATATTATATCCTATATATTATATATATATATATACCTATATTATATATTAAATATATAATATATATATATATATAATAATATATAATATATATATATATATTACCATTATTATCTATATCTATATCTATATAATATATAATATATATATATATATATAAATATATATTATATATATATAATATATATCATATAAATATATATATATATATATATCTAAGACAATCTAGTAAAATAATTTTTTAATATATAACAAAAGGTGTATGCAATAAATTATAACTTTTTTTTTTTTAATATCGATTGCATGCATTCGAACACATTCTGCAATTAAAAAGACTTGATAACTCTCTTAGATGGAAATATTATAAAATCAATTATCTTTTCTAAATATCAATCAACATATCTGATAGGATTTAATCATCAAACGGACTATTACTAATTTTTTATATTTATGTGTATAAATGTGTGCATAAATTATAGACTTTTTTTTTTTTTTTAATATCGATTTGGCATGCATTCGAACCACATTTGGTAAAGCAAAAAGCCTAAACATAAAATTGTATCTGCTAGAGCGTGTCAAATTTAGAAAGCAATACGAAAATCGCGCGTCATTGCCTGCGTTATATACCGGATTCTGGTCTCTCCTCCTCTCTCTACTCCCTCTCCTATTATTACTACTACTATTATACTATCACTATATATATATATATTATACTATATCTCATATATATTATATATATTATATATATATATATATATATAATTATAATATATATTATTATAATATATATATATTATATATCACACTGGAATTATTTTTTGGCATATATTTTCACTAATGTTATTCTCTCGCAATAAAAAAACACACAAGCTCCCCCCGTAAATGTGAAAATAAACTGACTTTAAAGTGTCTCGATCTGACTCTAAATATACAAGTAAATAGAAGGACATTACATTGGACAAATCTGGCAACTCTGTAAAATTTGAACCTTAATTTTATATGAGAAAAACTTCCAAGTTGCTATGAAATAATAGAAGCCAAACTGGCAACATTATAAAAAGTACTATAGGAATTTTGAATTCTTTATTTTCGTATGTTGCTATATTTGTCTTATTTTTAAGAACTTATAAAATTGGCTTATTTTAGGGCCGCAAAAGTAGAGCCCAAATTTTATTTAATTGAATATATTGAAATAAATATCGTACGCACAATTTGCAGTTGGAAAAAGGATTCCTTTGTTATTTTCTTAATTGATTACTAATTTTTTATGTACTAAATTGTTAAAAAAAAAATTCAGATCACTTTACTTTGACAAAAATTTCATATTTCTATCAACATCTTATGCCTGGCATTTTTAATAAAGACGAGCCGCCACTCCAAATAGCCCATAAAGAGAGCCGCCAACTGTAATATATATATATATCATATATATATATATATATATATTATAATACCAATTTAACTTGCATATAAATATACATACTTACTCTTTTTAATTCATATAAAATAAATTATCTAACGGTAAAAAATAGATTTTTATATATATTATAATTATATATAATATATATATATATATATATATATTTAAGCATTTCTCCTAATAAAGCTAAAACATATAAATATCCCCAGAATTTTATGATATCCTACGTATATTTGAAACTAACAATAGACTAAAAATATCTTCCTACGAATATGTCACAAGAAAACCAAATAATGTATTTGGAATTCAGCGTATGAAAATTAGTAATGGGAATGTTGAATAAAAAAAATAATAAATAAATACAATACCTAGGATATGAACCTGTTACATTTGCAACTTTAATATAAAAATTACCCCCATATAAAGTAATAACGCTTTCTCTCTATCAGATTCAAGATTTTAAGGTAAACTTTAAAAATCATGATTTTTGTATCACAACATTAAAAAATATTGTTTTTATATTTTAAAAAAATTATTTCAACAGCACTCATGGGTCAGGGGGTTCCGCCCCCGTAGATTACCCTTGTTTGCATTGCATTTACGTTAATAAATTAAAAAAAAAATTCATTCCCTTAAATTTTGCATACGCAAATAAATAAATTAAACTATCTTCTGATAGGCTAGATTTTGTTGCCGCAGGAATAAAAATCAACATGTCGTACACTTTCTTCAAATTCAATATAATTTATATTTTTTTTATTTATCATTTAAAATCCTAAAAAATAACGTTTGCCACTACTACATTTCTACGACCATTCCAAATATGTCATTTGTTTTCTGATACATGTCGTGCTTTTCAAGATATCTTTCGAGCTAGTGTAAATAGTTTTCACCATATAATATCATACTATAATTACTATATCTATTATATACCCTATATATATATACCCTCATATAAATATATCCTACTACTATATACTATACCCGTATATATATCTCTATACCTATATATATATAATATATATTATAATATTATCATCATATATTATATATATATATTGTGAATGATGGTTAGGGTATTAATTATTAACTGGAATGTCAACTTTACTCTTCCAGCAAAATTTCAGATCCTTGGCCAGGCCCCCATGACATGTACAACCATTCAAATACACTTTTTAAAGTTCTCGACCTATATTATATCAGTGTTCCGATCTCCTGTTGGATAAGGTCTCGGCCTGTGAACTACAGCAATGATAAATCCATTAAGAACAACACTTACCAACGTCCACACAACGAGATTCTTCCTAGTGCCTATAACGGTACGAATGGGTTCGTTTTATATCAAGACCCATCCAGACATCAGTACTCGTTATCAAGGATTTACTTACTGTGCACCATCAATAGCTTTGATCATAAAATAAATGTCTTGAAGACCTAGTATATTAATTGACTGAATATTTCAAATAAATAAATAAAATGCCATTCCTGGAAACAATAAGGAAAACGACTGGCTATAATTTATATACCTTAATAAAAACAAATGAAACTGTACTGCTTTTAAACAAATATCAAAGCTTTTACATATCCGTGAAGCATACATTATAAATATATAAATATAATTTATTTGTATCGCATCGCATCTATAGAACTTGCAGTATTATTCTACACACTTCAATATTTAATGCAATGTAAATCCTTGAATATATACAGGTATATAACGTAATATACAATTACATACGCAAGAATATACATATACAGCTATACATTAACTTTAAAACATTAACATAAGATTTTATATTATATCCTTGAGTATATATTATTATATATAATATATATATATATACTATACTATATATATATATATATATACCTATATATAATATATTATATATATATATATATATATATTATAATATATATATATATATATATAAAATTTAATAAATATATTATTTAAATTTATATATATATATATGATATATATATATATATATATATATATATATATATATATATATATATATATATATATCATATAAATATATAATATATATATATATATATATATATATATATATATATATCCGGGGCGGCTCGTGTCGTAAAATTTATAGGTGGTTGCATCTGACATTTCACACACACACAATTAATATCTATATAATATATAATATAATAATATATATATATATATAGTATATATCTATATATATATATATATATATATATATATATATAATATATATATATTATAATATATATATATATATATATATATAGTAAAAATATTTAATTTTTAAATTTTTTTGTTAGTTACCTATATACGTCTGAAGTAACTGAACATCAATTTCTTTTATTTAAAAAGAAAATCGGCTCGCCGTTCTTTAGAACTCATGGGACCTACGTAATAGGCCCGGCACTTTTTATTTATTTTAAATTAAATTTTTGGTTCAATAACCTCGATTTTGTGCACTTCTTATTTGGTCTTAAATGAGATATTTTTCCATTTTCAAAATTATTTTATCTTGTAGTTAAATTATTTTTTCATTAGATATTTATTGAGTTAAATAAAACTAAAACAATATCATAGACTATATGCATGGCAGGCTGGTGTGTATGCCATGCCCGACCGTCGCTGAAGCGCTCGCTCCAAATGCGCGCTGAGCGCGAGCGCTGCCGTGTAACAACTTACTCGCGCCGTGAGTAAGTTGTATATGAAAATAATATAATATAAATATAACTATAGACATTACCGTGCTATAGATTAAACTTTATTACATATCTTTTTTATTTGGGAAAATTGAGAAAATTCGTAGAAAATGCCTCAAATGAAATAAAGGCGTCTTCGATTTTGCACTTTTCCGATTCTAATTTTTTTTATTGCTCTCTGGTATAATAAAGGCCTATATATATTAGGTTAATCTCTCTCTCTCTCTCTCTCTCTTCTCTCTCCTCTCTCTCTCTCTTCATCTCTCTCTCTTCTCTCTCTCTCTCTCTCTCTCTCTCTCTCTCTCTCTCTCTGTTCTCTCTCTCTCATCTCTCTTATATAATATATATATATATATCTATATTATATATATATATAATATTATATATATTATATATATATAGATTTATTATAAATAAATATATATATATATATATATATATAATCTATATATATATATATTATATTATATATATATATAAATAAAAGAAAAAAAGTAACGACAATGAAGAGAATAAAATCAAAATAAAAAAAAAATGACGAATTAAAACCTTTTTAAAGTTTTTTAGCTTCACAACTTCTAAAAAAAATTTTTAGCGAAACCTACAACTGTTAAGAAATGGAACATCGGGTTCGCTTTTTTTATTAAGAATTTGACTAAGCTTAGGCGCATCTATCCCCAAAGTTTTTGCATATATATATATATATATAATATATATATATATATATATATATATATATATATAATATATAATATATATATATATAATATAAATATATATATATATATAACAATATAAATTTATAAAGATAATTTTGTATATTATATATATGTTTATGTATAACAATTAATTGCAAAAAAAAAAAAGGTTCTTACGTCAAAATGGATGATACAAATAAGCCTGTATTTAAGTTAAGAGATGGTTCTATTAATTCCATTTGGAAATACTTACTAATTGAAAATACAACAATCAAATAGAGTTTCAAATCCACATCAGTTGTTCAAAAATCAAAGATAATCATGGAAGAAAACAAAGTTTCAATTTTGTACGATAAATTATTAAATAATATATGGCCTATAACCACTGTTTAAGTAAAAAAAAAAATGAAGCCAAATATAAGATCCATATTTATTTAATGTCAGATGAGATCCCGAGCGTCATTTGATTACAAGGCAAGAGTTCTGACAAAACTATACTAAGCCTACGCACTTTAACGCTTAAAAGCAAACTGATTTGCAACCTATCCACAATGTATCGTATCCCTGGGACGATGAATTTTAACATGTTGAACGCTAATTTTAGAATTGTTTCGTACGGGCAAATTGTCCCGAATTTGAATTTCAGTTATTAAGGGGAGGATCCGATTTTAAGAAAAACAAGCGGTTGTTCTTCATATACAACCACCTGTTGTAGGTATAAAACGTTGACGCGGTATATTTTCACACACATTCTTCTCGTTCAAAATTTAATTGACATGTGTTGTAAAGTGTCTGCAACAATCATATTGGTTTGACATTTGAATAACAGCTATTCAATGACGGCTTTTTATTTCATTCAATAATAAATCATTGGGATGTTATTATAATAAGATGCAATTTAATTTCTTTAATATTTAATCCTATTAAAAAAATTAAAGAATAAAAAATAATAAATAGTTGCACCCTAGCTGCTAGTTGTATAAAATGGTGGTTGCGCAAACCTGCAACCAGGCCACGAGCCGCCCCTGATATATATATAGTGACTGGGGGGAAGTCGTGAATATTTC
>JABUQX010029551.1:0-5000 GCA_015478945.1 Trachelipus rathkii
GATATTATATTATATATTATTATATATTATATATATATGTATATATATACATATATATAGTATATATAGATATATATATAATTATATATATATATATAAGTATATATATTTATGGTTATAGGTGATATATAGTATATAGGCGTATATATTTATGAGAAAGAATGTAAACCAAAACATATAACAATGGATTAACACATTTCCGAAAACTGGACGCAGGATCCTCATCAAGTCTCTTGTGTGAGAGGCCGGATCTAAATGGGGTTCTGCGTATATATATATATATTATATATAATAATATATATATAAATATATATATATATTATATATAATCTATATAATATATATATATATATATATTGTTTGTTGTTCTTCAAAGTATCGTACGAAACAATAGCATTAACTTACAGTAAATAATAAGAATATTTCCTAACAACATGTTTTTAGGCATCAATGAACTTTTTAAATATAAATAATATAATGTTTTATAATAATAATTAATCTATTAACAGAAAGAATACATTAAAATTTAAATCTAAAGTATTTCAAAGATTATTGTAATGTCATCAGGGTTACCAGAGCCCAGTATCGCAAAATAAATTAATAATAATAATTAATAATAATAAAATAATAATAATAATAATAATAATAATAATAATAATAATAATAATAATAATAATAATAATAATAATAATAATAATAATAATAATAATAATAATAATAATAAATAATGCACGTTCTTAGTTGATGATATATTATATATATATATATATATATATATATATATATATATATATATATATATATATATATATAGATTATATAATATATATATATATATATATATATATAATATATATATGTGTTGTGTGTGGTGTGTGTGTGTGTTTCCTTAAATTGTAATAAGCATTCAATTCCGGGATATTGGGGTATTTGCGCTTTCTCAAGCGTTGAAGTTGTCAAATACATAACACACGATCTTTTGTGATTTTCCTGGTACTTAGATGATGATCTTGTGTAGATTTTCTTCGTACTCAGATGCTGATCTTTTGTACATTTTTCTCGTACTCAGACACTAAACTTTTGTAGATTTTCCTCATTTTCAGATGTGATCAACTATATGAGGATACTGCAATTTTGGCATTACTTTCATATGCAGGTTGTGACATTACTAAGTTGAATAATGTTATAGTGTTTAAAAGAAGATGAATTGTAATCCCTTCCTTCATATTATATATATATATATATATATATATATATATAATATATATATAATATATATATATATATATATATATATATATATATATATATATATATATATATATATATATAATCATATTCTTTGGTTATTAATTTTTCGATCGAGAAATGTTTATTTAATTCCTACAATATTTCTTTTGCTCAAAAATGTATCTTTATTCTAATCAATAACCAATAATTCTAAAATATTCTGTAATGCTTTGTGATAATGATAACACTCGTAGAATGAAGAACTGATAGGCAATTAGATGGATAGAATGTCAATATTAAATAATTAAAATAAAGATTGAAGGTAAAACAGGGTTCTGAGGAAAACCGATGTTAAAAATATTTACTTTTGTTCATCGTCTTTTACTGTTTCTACTTTTTGTTCCTATGGCTGAAGAGTGAAGATCCCATATTTAAAAGAGGTTTAAATACTAAGCTTAAATTTCTTGGATAGTTAGAGAGGGAAGAGCAGCATTCGAATCATTTAAAATGAAGCAAAAGTCAGTGAGAAGTAAAACTTTGTGTTTAAATGTTTGATGAAACTAATACGACGAAGAAATGATTCAGAATTAAATAATATTAGCTTTAATATTGCTAGTTTGAAGAGGGCAGTAATCTCAGCAACAATTAGCTCTATAATAGTAAGAGTTAGATAAAAATCAAATGTGTTTCTTATCAATATATAAACGAGAGTGGAATAAAACAAGAAACCCTAGAGAAAAGTGCCTAGGTTGGTGGCACTCCTCCACTAAAATATAATTTTAGGAGAATCAAAAGCAAGTCGTCAAGTCTCCTTCGTCTAGTTTAATGTAACTATTTTACAAAAACCATCTCCTTGCAGAGGACAGAAGTCTTCTACAATGAAAATTTTATAATGAATGGAGAGTCAGAGTGTAGAAAAAATGATATGGTCGGAGAATCAGAAAACTAAAAAAAAACGAAAGTACTTTAAGGTGATATATTGTAAGAAAATAAAAGTATCTTGTATGAGTTAGTTTGAGAGGATGTCATAATCCTATTTGTCTGTGTATTTAGTATTCTTCTGCAAAGCGTGACCTATTTGTTATGGGGCATGTACAGGTGGCATATATAGCGATATTTCACCACGAGAATATCGCGCTGTACAAGCTATAGATTGACTTGAAACATTATGTGTGTGAAGAAATTTATTTTTATTAAATTTGTTTCGGTTAACACTAAGGACCAATAATATACTTCTACTAATGGATCTATATAAATCATACTAATCGATTAGTTGTTTTGTTAAATGCATGCTTGTGATTGCGCTATCTATTTGTGGTAATGTTATTTCGCAAAATCAGATTGCATTTTAGTCTGTGTGATAACTCCTTCTAAGTCATGATGTTCACGCGCTTATATGAAAGAGTAAAAAATTTATATATGCTTCTACCAATCGGATCAACGTGATTGTTTGCTATGTGGTTGCTTATAGTGTCGGACTGACCCACAGATGATCTGAAGTTCGTGTGTGCATGTCCGCTGTGGTTTTCGCAAATAAATTTAGTTTGGTGCCTGATATTATTCCTAAAAAAAAAAAAACATATATTGCTAACGATAATTTTTAAATTAGATTTTAATATTTAACGAAACTTTTGAATTTAATATTAATAAATAACCTAAAATAGGAAGGGATACTTCAGTATTGCATAAAAAATTAGTTGATCTCGCTGTCCTGAGTGATTTAATTTTCATCAACCTACTCATATAATATACTTTACATCGCATATGATATACTTTACATCAAAACGCAATGCCTATGAATTTGTTTCATAAATCTATATTATTAAAATTCTAATTAATATATTTAAAATAGTTACCCATAAGATTTTTATTTTCTTTTTCTTTTAATATTTTACAATAATTTTTTAATTAATTTTGAGAAAATGTATGTCAAATTTTTTATATTATTTCATATTGTTTTTTTCAACTTTCGCTTTAATATAAAAGTTTAATTTTTTGACTATGCAAATTAACTAACAAAATTGGCAATTTTGTTAAGTATCGGTAAAATTCTTGTGTAATACTACAAGGCCGTTTTAAAGCGTTATATATATATATATATATATATTATATATATATTATATATATATATATATATATATTATATATATATATATATATATATAATATATATATATGGAATTTTAAATTTCTTATGGAACTTAAATATAACATGTAATGGGTTTTACTTTGGCATTATACAGTATGGTGGCAAGAAATAAAATATTATATATTGTCGATATAACAATTTAAATCATTGATGTTTCAAACACAATGATGTAAAATTTTCACTCGAGGAACCGGGGTAGATGGAAAATTTTATGTCAATTTGATAAAACTTTTTTTCCTGTGTTTATCTAATAAATTCTAAACACCGTGGCAACCGCGTCTGTGTGTTAACATGTAACCAAATAGCATGTATATCTTGAATATAAATAACAATCGAGAATTTAGCGTTAATCTAATATCTTTCCAAGATTTCATTAAGAAATATTTGAAAAGATTTTTAAGCTTAATATTTATTGGAAATAAATTTATTACTTTTTCATACCAAATCTTTAAATTTCCCTTCCGAGAATTATTATTATATGTGGGTTTTACTGGGAGCTTTCAAAATAATTTGTAAACATCAAAATTATATATATATACATAATATATATATATATATATATATACATAAATATATATATATATATATATTATTATTATATATATATATATTATTATTATTATTATTATTATTATTATTATTATTATTATTATTAAACATATATTATATATTATTATTATTATTATTATACATATTTATTATTATTATTATTATTATTATTATATATATTATTATTATTATATATTATATATTATTATATATTAATATTATTATTATTATATATTATTATTATTATTATTAAAAAAAAATCTTTAGAAAATATCCATCATTTTGTCATTACATATATTATTATTATTATTATTATATTATATACATATATTATATTATTATTATATTATTATTATTATTATTACATACATTATTATTATTATTATTATTGTTATTACATATATATATATTATTATATATATATATTATATAATATATATATATATATTATTATTATATTATTATATATATATATATATATAGATATTATATATATATATTATTATTACATATTATTATTATTATATATATATATATATATATATATATATGTAGGATATTAGTGATAACTGTGGTTTCATTTGTTCATATTTAAAACTATAATAGTTTATAGAAGGGAATGCTGCTGTTATCAGAGTAACTATACATCCGAAAACCAATTATAGAGAGTATATATATATATATATACATATATATATATATATATCTCAAAACCTACAATAGCTACAGGAAAAGGAATACAATTTTGGAATCCTGGTAAAATTTAGATAGGAAAATGTAAAAATAAAAATAAAATATTATTACACAATTATAGTAATATGATTAGAGAGCCTATTTAGAGACCTTATATTGGTACTTGTTAAAATAAATAGACTTTCACAAATTTTTGTTTTTTTTCTTTACTAAAGAATCTCTAAGGGTATACCGCAACTGATAGAGAGTCAATCTCAATTGGAACTATGACATTCCCCTTCTGGGAGGGCCTGAACCCCCGCTCTGGTATTATACGTGGTTCTCCCGCCCTTTCTGGCCGGTATGGAAATGTCCCCTGTGTTTCCTGCGCCACCTGATT
>JABUQX010029551.1:12500-14577 GCA_015478945.1 Trachelipus rathkii
AATATTATTATATTATTATTATTATTATTATTATTATATTATTATTATTATTATTATATTATTATTATTCTTCTCCTTCTCTTACTATATTTTACATATTATATATCTATTATTATCTTATTCTTATTATATTAATATTATTACTAAACATGTACGTATATATTATTATTATTATATTATGACATACACATACATATATATATATATATATATATATATATATATATATATATATATATATATATATATATATATATATATATATATATATATATATATATGATTGTGTGTGTATGCAAATAGCATATTTAAAAATTTTTCTATTTAGATAAATAAAGAAGTAAAAGGAAAAAACTACAAAGCCCTTCTTGCCGGCATCCTTAGCCTCCAGTATATTCTCATGATTAGAGAGAGAGAGAGAGAGAGAGAGAGAGAGAGAGAGAGAGAGAGAGAGAGAGAGAGAGAGAGAGAGAGAGAGAGAGAGAGAGAAGCTGGCGTTCTATCCCTTCCTTAAAACTTTGCAGATACCCTCTTACTTTCGCGAGTTGGAGAGAGAGAGAGAGAGAGAGAGAGAGAGAGAGAGAGAGAGAGAGAGAGAGAGAGGAGAGAGAGAGAGAGAGAGAGAGAGAGAGAGTCAAGAATAAATTTAATATTTAACTGATGTTATGAAAGAAGCGATAGAAGAAATGTGTAAAGGCATCTATGACGATAAAGTATATGTGATTAAGGTTATAAAATTGACGAGGGTTAGATAAAGAATCAAGAAGAGAGAGAGAGAGAGAGAGAGAGAGAGAGAGAGAGAGAGAGAGAGAGAGAGAGAGAGAGAGAGAGAGAGAGAGAGAGAGAGAGAGAAGATTGAATGTTAACAGGAACGTTATAAGCAGGGAAGAAATTCCTCATTTATAGTAAGGTTTATATCTAAATTGCGCTGACATAAAATAAGGGTATTGGTTCCGTAGATTGTTTTACTACGGTTTCAGCTTGAGTGTTTGGTAAACGCTTTACGGCGATCCTAATTTGATCAGCAATGTATAATGTGTATGCGAAAAAGTTGCTTGATCCTTAACAATACATTTTGAAGGCATCTTGTCACACACAGACATGCACAATATATATATATATATATATGTATATGGAGTCATGTTTATATATATATATATATATATATATATATATATATATATATATATATATATATATATATATATATATATATATATATATATATATATAAATATAAATATATATAAAAGAAATATATATATAATATATATATATATATATATATATATATATATATATATATATATATAAATATATATATATATATATATATATATATATATATATATATATATATATATATGAGCTCATGGTTTCTCAGTGGATTAAAGCGAGTTTTCTTCTCGCGTAAGATCGTGGTTTTATCTCTTGCGCGAGCGAATGTTTGAATCTCGGCCCGGCTACCTGAACAGACACAAAAGAATTGAAGTCATTTCCTGTAATATTTAATTATTTTAAATTACACTAATCTTAATATCCACATATCACTAAAAACATATATAGCCAACACATGCAACACAACAGTCTATTGCAACGTACAAAAATCACACTTTCTCTCAAGTTTGTAGCATCTGGATTCCAAACCATGTCCCGGTGACTAAAATTTCCAAATGTGTGGAGTCAAAGCGGGGTTTGCTATTCTATCAAGCTTAGATATAATCTGCGCACTCTAACCCACTTGGTTAGGAAATACATGGAGCTCAATCTCCCCTGACCAAGAGCCTTCTACGGTAGGTAATGGATATATATATATATATATATATATATATATATATATATATATATATATATATATATATATATATATATATATATATATATATATATATACACTTTTATATCCAATCTATTTCATATATATATATATATATATATATATATATATATATATATATATATATATATATATATATATATATATATATGAAGTGGCAGGAGTGCTGGGAGAGTTATTTCTTTTCTCCTCCACTTCACAAGTTGTAGTTGAAGTTCTTTTCGTGTTCCACGTAATAAC
>JABUQX010029552.1:0-2500 GCA_015478945.1 Trachelipus rathkii
GGTAGCACGTTCGGTTTCAGATGGGTGTTAACCGTTTCGCATTTATCGTGAAACGCTTTCATATTTTCGTGCGCCACTTTCAATCAGTTTACATTTGAATGGTTTACCTCACGGACGCGATTGCGATGTTATACAACGGAACTATCTCTCTGTACTCGTCCTTTTTACGACTTAACAGCCAATACTATCATGTAATGATAATTAGGACAGGCTTAAATTTTGAAGAATACGCAAAGAATAGTAATTTATACGCCTACGATCTTACTGCAGACCTCAGCTTGTAACGTCTATCATTTAAACATTTTGAGAAAGGGTAGACAGGTTCAAGTCTCTCTTGCGGATCAGGTCTACAATCACCATTACTGTAGTGGTATATGTGACATCCTCAACTCATTGAAATTGACAGAGTGCGCAACGTGCTTTTGAATTATTAATGAAAGAAGTAAATCGTTGTTTAAAAATGAACCCTCCTTGCTTTTTAGGAGTGTTCGCTATTAATGAAGTAAACACTGTAAAGCTGGAGAAGGATACCTGCTTCGTATTCAATACATCACCTCGTCACATCACCTCAACTGGACATTGGATTTCCGTTTACAGAGCAAAAAACGATACTGTTCACATATTTGATTCTTTGAACTTAAAATTTATATTGAATAATCATTATATCATCTTATTTTAAAAATAGCCAATGTAGGTGTCTTAAAAAACTATGTCTTACCCCATTCAACCCTTATATTCTAATTTATGTGGAGTCTATTGTATTTATTTCATTATATGGTTTTTAAATAATGTATGTTTTAATAAACTTGTAAATATATTTGATGCTAAAAATTTGTATGTCAATGATTTTATAGTTTCTAAATATGTAATAAATATTTTAAAAAAAAAAAAACCGCGATTTTACTATCTAAAAACACATATATATATATATATATATATATATATATATATATATATATATATATATATATATATATATATATATATATATATATATATATATATAATATATATATATATATATATATATACTATATATAAATATATATATATATATATATATATATATATATATATATATATATATATATATATAAACATAAAATGTTTTTAATAAAAAATGTTTAAGTATGAAATAAAAATGGATGACTCATAGTATATTTGAAAAATTCTTTTAATAGTTTACATTGATATCATATTTATCGTTCGCGCTGTATTGGGCCTGCGGGCGCACGCGGCGGATACGCGGAAATATTGCGCCTGCGGGTGCACGCGGCGGCGGTCGGGGCTTACCTGCGGAAGTGGACTCGGAAACGTTTGCGTTCACTGCCTTAAATGTGTAACTCTTTAGATATATTCTGTCGTGCTAGAAGTGTTAGAAAAAGGCTAACTCCTAGTAGTAAGCATCCTAGCAACTTGTAATATACACCAATCGATTCCTCATACCTTATAACCTAGGGTAGACACCAATAATAGGGCTATTCTGATAGGGAGGCTAGAATAGGCTTAAAAGTCACTCAGTTGGCACTATGTGGCATTCAGTTGGCACTATGTGACACTCACTTGGCACTATGTGGCACAAACTTAGCACTCATTGGCACTCACTTGGCACTCACCTGGCACTCGTCTGACACACCTAGGGATCTCATAGGACACCCCTAGACACTCCTTACGGTGATTAGGAACCATCAAAGTTGAACCGTAAAAGTTGAATCATCAATAAATCTGAGTCATCAAAGCTGAACCATCAAAGATGAACCATCAATATAGGTGCCATCAAAGTTGAGTCATCAATAATGCTGAGCCATTAAAGATGAACCATCAAAGATGAGTCATCAATGCTGAGGCATCAAAGCTGAGGTTTCAAAGTTGAGGCATCAAAGATGAGGCATCAAAGCTGAGGATGACACGAGTGTGTGTGTGTGTGTGTGCGTGTGAGAGAAAGTGTATATGGGTGAGTGTAAGTGTCTATGGGTGAGTGTAAGTGTCTATGGTTGGGTGTAAGTGTCTATGGGTGGGTGTATGTGTGTATATGTGTGAGTGTAAGTGTCTATAGGTGGGTGTAAGTGTCAATGGGTGGGTGTATGTGTGTATAGGTGTCATAGTGTGTGTAGGTGTAGGTGTGAGCTAGGGGGTGTATGTACCTAGAGTGGGTGTATGTATCTATGGTGGGGTTGGTGAGGGTCAGTATGTGTGTATATAGGGCGGGTGTATGTGTCTAAGTATGTGTGTATATGTCTATGTGTGTGTGTAGGTGTAGGTGTAGGTGTAGGTGTAGGTGTAAGCGTAAGTGTCTATGGGTAGGTGTATGTGTGTATACGTAGCGGTGTGTTTGTGTGTGTAGGTGTAGGTGTGAGTGTGGATGGAAATAAAAGGAAAAGATACATACAAGAGCTCAAACTAGGGCAGGTACCTACATGACCTCATGTTAGGAAAGTTCCCTACAACAGGTACTGCGTCAGGAACCTACATGTGCTCGACTTAATCCCACTTAATCTCT
>JABUQX010029552.1:10000-17500 GCA_015478945.1 Trachelipus rathkii
GTTCACATTCAACTGATTTACTTGCGAGCGATCTTAGATACTTATCCTTATTATCTTGTTCACTTAACTTCACACTCTTAATTCTACCCACCTCCTTCCTTATCACCTTCCTCTCCATCCAAGCCCCCACTAACTTAATCTACATGGAACAACATAATGATCAGATAATCACATTCCTAGTCCCCTCACTGATTTAGCATCCAACACATACTAAAACATCTCTTATATATATATATATATATATATATATATATATATATATATATATATATATATATATATATATATATATATATATATATATATATATATATATATATATATATATATACATATATATATATATATATATATACATATATATATATATATATATATATATATATATATATATATATATATATATATATATATATATATATATATATATATATATATATATATATATATATATATATATATAGAGAGAGAGAGAGAGAGAGAGAGAGAGAGGTGGGCATCGTTACTCAAAAAAGTAATTCCGTTATCTTTTCTCCGTTACTCGGAAAAAGTAGTTCCGTTATCGTAATTCCGTTGCTTTGAAAGGAAAAGTAGCGAAGTGACGTTACTCCGTTACTCTGCAACTTTTAGCTTTTGACTATGATTTAATTACGGTATCTTAGGTAATTTATTGGTTTATGTATGTTAAATTTTCAACATTATCATTATTATTATCATTATTATATTCTAAATATTTAAACACAGACACTTGCTCAAGCTGCTCACCATCTAACATAACCTCACATCGAGAACTGTCCTCATCTCACAACCATAACCTTACTCATATCTAAGTTTACCTTCAAACATCTCCTTTTACCCACCATGCCAAATCTATCTATCAATCTTCTCAAACTCTCTCAGATTCGCCAAACAAAACCAAATCATCCTTATATAAAAGGTAGGGCACCATCCACTCTTTTCCATTCTTCATCATTCTAACACCATTCCCTGCCATCCCCACCTCTAATTCTTTCATAACCCCATCTATATAAAAATTGAATAGCCAAGAAGACATAGCACATCCCTGTCTCACTTCGCTACTAATATTAAAACAATCACTTTCAACTCCATTTATTCTTACACACGCTTCACTATCGTCATACATATTTTTGATTCCATTCAGAAGCTTACCAGCAACACCATTTATCAATAACACCTACCATAGAGCTTCCTTATCAATCATATCTTACGTCTGTTTACAAATCCAAAAAACCTTAAGTACAATTTATTCTTCTTCTCCCTCATTTTCTCAATCATTTGTTTCAATGTAAAGATTTGATCCACACATCCTCCATCTACCACTTCTAAACGCACGTTGTTCTTCAATCAGTCCATCAGTCACTCGACGCATTCATTCAACAAAAATACTAGTATGTATCTTCCCTACTACATTTAATAAACTGATTACACTATAATTCCTACAGTTCCCCTTATCTCCCTTACCCTTATATAACTGTACTATTACTGCTATCCTCCAATGCCTCGGAACAATAACCTTCATAATCGCTTTGTTATACAACTTCCAAGTCAAATCAATCACCATCTCACCTCCGTTCTTGATCATTTCACCAGTAATTTCATTTATACCTGCAGATTTATCATTCTTCAACTTTCTCACTCTACCTATTACTTCCTCCTTACTAATGACTTAAATACCTATTCCTTCTTGCACCATCAAACTCACACACATTCACTATCACCTTTTTATTACTGCCAATATTAGGCAGATTTTCGAAGTGTTCCCACCACATTCTAGAAACATTCATTTCTTCAGTTACTAATCCCTTTTCATTATTCTATGTAGATTCCCCTTATTCCTTATATATATATATATATATATATATATAATAATATATATATTTATATTTATATTTATATATTTATATATATATATATATATATATATATATATATATAATAATAATATATATATTTATATAATATATATATATATGTGTATATATATATATATATATATATATATATATATATAATATGTATATAGATGTATATATATATATATATATATATATATATATATATATATATATATATATATATATATACAACTATAGATATAGTTATATATATATATATATATATATATATATATATATATATATATATATATATATATATATATATATATATATATTTATATATATATATATATATATATATATCTATATATTTATATATATATATATATATATGTATATATATATATATATATATATATATATGTATATATATATATAAATATATATATATAATATATATATATATATATATATATATATATATATATATATATATATATAATAACAATAATATATATATATATATATATATATATATATATTCATTATATCTTATATTTTAATATATCACTTATGATCAATACTTCGTATCAAATATGACACTTACAAGAGATCTTGTTATAGGAACATTAATTATATACTAACACCTTCAATTTTAATACAAAAATAATACATTTAGCGTGCCAGGGCCATGCCCTGGGCACGTCTTGACGGCTCTGTTGTCGGTGGCCGAACTGCCTTCCCTTCCTCGGTCGCATATAGAACCGGGTAGGAGAAAGAAGTTCCATTTTCTGTTTCAATTTGAAATAACATAAAAAAAATCAAAATAGTTATGTGTGATCTTATAAGATGTAAGCAATTTTACCGTACATAATAAATACACATAACTTTCAGAGATGCTTTGTTTATACTCTATCATAATAGCTTTTGCCTCAAAATGAGTTCTAGCTTTATAATTACAATAAAGATTATAAAACCATTATTTTATAGTACTGGAATTAGTACATCATGGTGAATCCCGAGCAACAAGAACACCTAGCCTTCAAGTATAATAAAATACATTTTTTTAAAAATTTTACGGTTGGCAGAAATATTCCGTAGAATTTATGTCAGTTTTACTGATAAACTCATCAAACTTTTTTTTTTTTTAAACCTCGATCTCCGTCCTATAGACCTGCACCTACCCGAATGTCGTCAGAGGTCTATTTGGAGAGGTAAGGATGTTAGCTCCTCCCACTTATGGTATAATAAATTTTTATTACTTTTCGTTCTACTAGATAATTTTTTATATGCTTTTATATTAATTATAACCATATAGATCAATATATCTTCCAAATAACACAGAATAAAATTCGTACATTACTCGTTATCATAATTTCATAACATTTTTAGTCAGTGGAGCCGTTCTTATCTAATTATTAAAATCAATAAATAAAATACAATAATTTTTAAAAAGGAGATCACCAGCAGGCCTTTCAAAACCCTTTCAGTCTCAAGGACTTTACAAAGTTTTATTATCCTAGAAAATAATTACAACTTTCCTTTCTAAAAAAAAGGACTTTTTTTCTAACGGACAATACTAACAAGGCAGTTTTAGAAGCATCATTTTTTTCTTATTTTGTAAATTTTAACATATCAATTTTTGTTATCCCTAAAACAAAACAATTACAAATTTCCTTTCTTAAAAAGGAATATTTCTTATATCGTCTAACGGTCACATGGTAACATGCCCCTTTACAATTAAATAGATTTCCATCTTCCATCCCTCCATTGTGGGAAAATAGGGGTGGGAATGAGTGGGGGGGTTTCCCTCATCCTCGTTCCTTCTCATCACATTTCTCTGACTTTTAACTTCTTAGGAAAATGCAAGAATTTTCCTTTACATGTGCATCATAATTATTCTATGTCAACAAAACAAATCTATTCACTTTTATCATTTATAACATTATTATGCTGCCGTGTCTAATATATTTTAATTACTTTTAATAAAACAGATAATTGCAAAATTAAATGTGCATTTAAAAAGTACTCTTCGTTGATAAAAATAAACCATATGGGATTGAGAGACTTATATATATATATAATATATAATATATATAATATATATATAATATGTATATATATAATAATATATATATATATAATATAATAATATATATATAATATATAAATATATATGTTTATAATATATAATATATGTAATAATAATATATATATATAATATATATGTAATATAACTATATATATATATGTAATATAATAATATAATAATAATATATATAATATATATAATATAATAATAATAATAATAATAATAATATATATAATAATAATATAATATATATATAATATATATAATTCACATAATAATAATAATAATAATAATAATATATATATATATATATAATAATATATAATAATATAATATGTAATAATATAATAATAATATGCATATATATATATAATAATATATTTATATATAATATAAATTTATATATATGTATATATATATATAATAATAATAATATAATAATATAATATAATAATAATATATATATATAATAATAATAATATATACAACTAATAATAATAATATGTATATAATATATAAATAATAATATAATAATATAAATAATAATAATTTAATATATATATAATATAATAATATATAATATTAATAATAATAATAATAATATATAATAATAATAATAATAATAATATAATAATAATATATGTAATAATAATAATAATAATAATATATATAATAATAATAATAATAATATATATATGTATCTTACATATATATATAATATATAATAATAATAATAATAATAATAACTAATAATAATAATAATAATATAATAATATGTATAATAATAATAATAATAATAATAATAATAATAATATGTAATATATATAATTTGTATAACAATCAATAATGTGTGTATGTAATAATGTGTTAATAATAATAATATATATATATAATATGTAATAATAATAATAATATGTAATATCTCATAATATATAATAATAATATATATAATAATAGTATGTATGCATTATTTGTAATAATAATTATATATATAATAATAATATATGTAATAATATATATATATATTTATATAATAATAATATGTTTATGTATATTAATATGTATATGTATATATATATCTAACAATATAATAATAATAATATAATATATGTAATAATAACAATAATAATAATAATAATAATAATAATAATAATATATGTACAAATATCTATAATAATATGTAATAATATAATATGTATATATATATGTAATAATAATATATAATAATATCAATAATAATATATAATATAACTCAATAATAATAATAATAATAATAATATATATATATGTTTGTAATAATAATAGCAATATGTATATATATATATATATGTATATATATATATATATATATATATATATGTATATATATATATATATATATATATATATATATATATATATACATATATATATATATATATATATATAATAATATATATATATATATAATAATATATGTATATATATATATATATTTAAATATATATATATATATAATAACCAATAATAACTTATATATATATATATATATATATCTTGCTCTTTGCTCCAACAACCTGCTATAATATATATATATATATGTATATATAAATCATATATACATATATATATATATATAGCATAATATTTATATATATATATATATATATATATATATATATATATATATATATATATATATATATATATATATATATATCACTGTTTAAAAAAAAATAATTTAATTTCACCCTTTCAACGTCTATACTAATGTTTACTAAAACTGTGGTTATTGGTGATCTAAATATAAATCTTATAAATCCCCTAAACCTGTTTTCTTATGACGTATTTATTGATTCGTTTTTGTTTAGATCATTCTCGTCTTATGTCAATAGTCCTACTCGATATTCCTTGGAGAACTCGATCACTAAGTATTCGATTCTTGACCAGCTTTGGTGCAATTTTGAGGATGTTAATTATACAACTGCAGTTGGGTGTGAGATAGCTGCTTGTTTGCCCGTTGTTGTAAGTCTTAATTTTGCTGTTAGCAGGAAGTTGAATCCTAATTATCTGTTTAGACCAATCAGTTTTTTAAAGTTGAAAATTTTAAAACTGATCTAATTGGTTAAATAAGTAGATATGCTGATCATAATATGTTTGGTGCTCAACTTTTTGAAAGATTTTACTCTGAATTTTTTGAAATTTATAATCGATTCTTCTTTTAAAACTGAAAAGCCTTAGAACTAAATCCTGGATAAATAGTGATGTCAGATTCTGTATTATGAAAAAAAGCGGTCTTATTCAATAAATATATATGAGCCTTAATTACTAGTATTCACTGTCGGGTGTTGAGGTCTACTGATGGAAACATTACAAAGATCTGGACCTTCTTTTAATCAAATTAGAGGACGTAACAGGGGAAGTGACACAATTGAAGCAATTTATAAGATGACGTAATAGTTACTGATAAGAATCGGATTGTTGATAAATTTAATGAATATTTTATTAATGTGCCTGCAAAAATTAAAGAGAACCAACCATAAGGAAATGGAAACCCCTTAGATAGTGTACCTATTAATGAAGAGAAGTTTTTATTTTCTTCCAATAACGGGGCATGAAGTTAATACTTTAATTAGGGTCCTAAAAATAAAACATGTTCCAAATAAAACGTTAATATTTTGGTCTTGAAAAGAATAACTGCACTCATTTCGAATTTACTTATTGATATTTTTAATAGGTGTGTCCTTGAGATGTTTTATCCAGACTCTCTTAAGATTGCGCGTGTGGTCCCAATATATAAGAAGGGCGACAAGTTGTCTTGATAATTACATATCCATCTCAGTCCTACCAAATTTTATTTTATTTTTTAAATTCATTCACAATAGAGTTAGCAGATTTATTCAGGGATCTGATTTGCTTTATCCATTCCAGTAAGAATTAGGAAGAATAGGAAGACAACTCATGCCGTCATGAAGATTGCAGAGAATGTACTGAATGCATTTCCGGAAAATAACTTTTAATGACATTATTTCTGTCTCTTAAAAGTGTTTGATCGTATTGAACATAAAATACTTGTCCAAAAATTGGAATGATTTGGATTTAGAGGAATTGTGGGGAAAGTTTTAACTTCCTATCTTAGTAGTCTGCGACTGTATGTGTTGCAGGATACTAGATATAGAGGTCTTGTGGTCAGATATGGTGTTCCTCTGGGATCTTTGTTGGGATCTTTGTTCTTTCTTGTTTACATAAACGACCTGCAATATGTTTTGCCACGTCTGGCGTTATTTGCCGATGATACTTTTTTTTTGCTGAGCTGGAGATGATGGAGAGTGTTTATCGGCACTCTTGAATAGGGACCTGTCAGCGATTTCTAACTGGTTGAGAAAAAAACAGACTTGTGTTAAATACTAGTAAGACAAAACTCATGAATTTCTCAATGTGTGGGATTAACTCACATAGGATATCTATGTTGACGATGAAGCTTGATTGGGTTGAAACTTTTAGCTACCTGGAAATTTTAATAGATCAGAAACTTGTCTTAACACATCATGTGAAGGGTGTTGTGAGAAA
>JABUQX010029552.1:22500-50000 GCA_015478945.1 Trachelipus rathkii
TGAAGTTGGCCCTCTATAATCGTATGAAGAAATGAGGCAACGTTTATTCCAAATTGTTAAAGAAAAATATTTATAAACGATTTAAGTTTTAATAACATATTTATAAAACAATTAGTTTGAAAAGTAAACTCTTTTAATATATATATATATATATATATATATATATATATATATATATATATATATATATATATATATATATATATATATATATATATATATATATATATATATATATATAAAATATATATATATACACACTCTTCGCTCCCCGACTCTATCTCTATATATATATATATATATATATATATATATATATATATATATATATATATATATATATATATATATATATATATATATATATATATATATATATATATATATATATATATATAATACGATTAATTATAACCTTGAATATCTCAGACGACGGTTAATCAAACCCGACAACTATACAATATTTGTTCTTGACCCTCAAGCGGGCAGGGAACGAGGACCCCTTTAAATATTGTTTCGATTTAATTACGATCTCCTTATTTCTTTCCTTCTCAATTTCCACTTAGATTTTTATCTTCTCTTTTTTACAGTTAATAAATATCTCTATATTTGGTTCAAACAATATTTCATTTAACAATTCCTATCATATTTGTTAAAGAAAAGACAGTCAATAAAAGAATGAATAAATAATACAAGAAGATCGCATCCAGAGACCCAAGCAGAAGGATACGTTCCACTTAGAACAAAAAACACACTCACAAAAGACAGGCAAGCTTCCTCCCCTCATCTGACAAACCAACCCTACAAACACACACTAATACTATTTTCCCTTTTTCAATTAATCTCTTCTCTCCTCCCTAACTTTTACTAATTCCCAAATTTTATGATTGCTTTTATCCTTTGTTAATCCATCCGCTACCTGTAATCTATTATTTATCCTCTCTATATCTTGTATAATACCCCCTTCCAATTTTACCTTAATATTTAACAAATATACCCTTAACATCCTGTTTTTTGCACTTGTTTCAGATCTCACATTCTCTTTCAACGATTTACAATCCGTTTTTACGATAATTTTCATTCCCTTTTCTTTTTCCTTCACTCCATTCACTTCTTCCCATAAACATTTTAAATATTCTGCCCATACAACTCCTTCCATCATACTCATCGTCTCCCCCGCTAATGTCGACCTCACTACTCTTTTTTGCAACTTTTGACTTCAATACCACAGGATTTTTCCTTCCATTTTTATCTTTCAACATCACACAAAAACTAATTTGCGTTTTCCATCTTCGACATTCCCAAAGGATGCATCTGCAAACACTTCAAGTGTTAATACCTCCCTTTGTAACTCCTCTATATGTATTTCCACATTCTTCTCTTTCATTCTCTTCACTACCTTATTTAACTCTTTTGAAATTATCATAACTGGCCTTATTCAAATTTCTACCCAATTTACTTACTTGAAACTAGCATCAGGTCTTGTGTTCTGTGCCACCCAATTCAATTTACCCAATACTGATCTATACAACGTTTGATCATTAGCACTCAAATTTTCTTTCCCCTATTTCCAGCCATTTCTACTTCATTCACCACATCCCTTATATACCCATTTTGACTCATTTTTATTTTCCCCTTCTCATCATCAATGTTTATCCCCAAATATTTAAATCTCCTTCTTTCTATTCTCCCAATTTTTAATTTTCTCTTTATTTCCCCCATAATTTTCTCATGAAAATCCTTATTACCTCCATACAATATATCATCTACATGTATCCCCATTATCCCTATTAAATCCCCTTCCGTTCTCCAATAAAAAAATTGTTTTCTCTACCTGACTACCTTTTCCTCCACTTTCCAACACATTATCTCTTATGCTCTCGTACCAGTTTCTTGCCCGTCCTTCAACCCATAAACCGCCTTATTCAGCTTCCAGATGTTCTTTGTCTCTGCCTCCTTAGGAGGGACCACAAAAACCTCTCTCTTTATATCCTTTCCTTGAAGGTATGCTGTTTTAACATCTAATGAATACACCTCCCAATCATACATTTTCATCATTATTAATAGTAGTTTTAATCCCTCAGCCGACATGGTAGGTGCTTCACATGGTATGATGTTATTGTCCAATTTTTCCATGAAACCTTTCGCTACTAATCTTGCCTTCCATACGACCCCATTCTCTTTTTCTTTTTGATTCACTATCCACCGTGTTTTAACAGGCTTCACAGCCTCTTTAGGTGTAACCTCCTCATATACCTTATTTTCTTTCCAACTATCCAATTCTCTCTTTTTTGCTTGTTTTATCATCTCTTCTTGATACCCATCGTTCACATTACCAAAAAACACATATTCCCCTTCAATCATTGCAAGCTCTTCTTCTTCCTTATCTTCCTTTACATCATAAACCCGGAGATCCATCCATTGTTCTTCTCCAGTTTCTATATCCCTTACATTGTATGCTCCATCGTATATTCCTCCTCTTTTTTCCTCCTAAACTCATAATCTTTATCCTTCTCCATTCCTCTCCCCCTTCCTCTTTCACTTTATATTTTTCCCCGATCTTTAATGCCTTTACATTTAACACCCTCTCTTGTTCCAGATGTATTTTTTCTTCCTTCATTGTTCCCCCCTTTTTTGGTATCTTCATCTTCTTCACTTGTTTCCTCTTCCTCCTCTGTTTCCTTTACCGCTGTCCTATCTCCTATTAGATCATCTTCATCGTCTTCACTACTCTCTTCATTTTCACTTAACCCCAAATTGCCTATTTTCTCATCCTCTTCTTCGTCGTCTTTCTGACACGCTTTTTGTATTCTTGTAATGTGAATTTTATTCACCTCTCTCATCAATCCTCCATGACGTACCCAAACGGTTTTCCCTTCTATCCCTATGACTTTTCCCGGTCCTCTCCATTTATTTTCGTTCTTTTTCTTATAAAAGACTTTATCCCCCATCCTTGCATCCTCCAACTTATGATGTCTAACATTTCTCTTTAACGCTCTTTTTATTCTATTTTTACAATCTACGCTATGTATTGTTTCTTCTACCTGTTCCTGTATTTCCATAAGTTCTCTCAACCTTTTCCCTTCTAGTTCTGTTTCTAGTTCGGCAGGTGAGAGGTCTTCTATCCTCCGCCCAGCTCTGGCCCGGCTATTTCTTCCAAAAACCTTCTGTAATGGAGAAAAACCATCATTCATGATCGTTTCATTCTTCGCACACACTATCCAAAGATCCATTTTTTCCCTCCTATCTTTTCTTCTTTCATTTTTCTTAAACTCTCTTTTATTATCCCCACCATTTTCTCGCATTTCCCATTACTCCAAGGGCTTTCACTCGCAGTACTTAATAATTCTATCCCCCATTGATCGGTAAATTCCAGAAACTCTTTGTTTTGGAATTCTCTTCCTCCATCCGTTAAATTTTTTTCCGGTACACCAAAAACGCTCATCCATTTTTCCAACACAACATCTATTAATTCTTCAGGTCTTTTTGTCTTAATCCATTTTGATTGACAAAATCTTGTGTCCCAATCAATGATTACCAGAAATTTCTCCCCTTCCAACTCCCCTATATCTAATGCCACCACCTCATTAAACTTTTTTGTCAACGCCATCCCCACTACCGGTGTACTGGTGTTCCTTTTGTATTTTTTACATATTGTGCACTCTTCACATATCTTTTTCATTATTTCCAGTTTTCCCTTTTTTAATTGATCAAACGTAGGATCATCCGAAAATGCCTTTTCAATCATTTCTTTCAACTTTCCATAGGAACAATGTCCAAATTGGAAATGTAACTTCATGCAATTTCTTCGCCATTTTTCATCATTTCCCCAAAGGTCTTCTCTTTTTAGATTAAACCATATACTCCCTTCATTTTTCTTATCCCTTAATTTCACCCTTAAATGTCCTTTTTCATCTCTTATTACATTTATTCTTTCTTCATTAATTAAATGATTTCCTGTCATCTCCATTGCTTGGAAATCAATTTTTGCTTCGATATTTTTTAACACCTTTGTCCCAATCAACCAATGTATATTCCCTTCTATCACCTCTGTTTCCAGAAGAACTTTTTTATTCCCCCATTTTATCGGAATATTCATCTTTATTGTCCCATTATACTGTTTTTCCCCAAACCAATATTTGGTCTTGATTTCTCTTTCGGTTCTCTTCATCCTTTTAATTTCCTCAACACTCATAGACCCTATCACTCTGCCTAGTCATAGTTCCCCAATTACCGTATTCGAACATCCCGTATCTATTATACCCCATACATCATCCCATTGATCCTCCTCAGATACATTTATTTCTCCTAGCAGTACCGTTTCATCCGATTTCCTTTCTTTCTCCAGTGTACAATGATATTTCAAATGACCCTTTCTCCCACATCCATAACATTTACTTTCTTTAAAACGACATTTATCCTCCTCATGTCCTTCTACTCCGCAACCCTTACACTTCTTTTTGTTATCTCTTTCAGGACAATTGTACCTCATATGACCTTCCTTCTTGCATCCATAACAAATGACCTTCTTCCTATCCACTTTCTCTCCCCACCATGATCTCTCTGTTCTCTCCATATTTTCGTTCATTCTCTCTCCTAACACCCCTCTTAAAACCTGACAAACTCTTTGATATTTCACCTCTCCATCCAGTACCCCGTTGACTATCTTCTCTTCATTCACATCTAAACCACTTCTGACCAATAACAAGCCTCCTTTGTGCTCTTCACTCAAAGCATCCATACCTGTGGCCATACTTTTTCTCAATACAGCATCGAATCTGCTTACATAATCTTGCATACTTTCTCCCTTCTTTCTCTCTATCCTAAATAACTCATTCATATTCTCAATCTTTTCTCGTTTCTCATCCATCCTATATTTTTTATCCAGAATATCTATTATTTTCTTCCATCCTTCTTCCATCCTTCTTTCTCAGTTATATCCTCTCTCGATAGATCTTTTACCAACTGCCAAGGTTCCCCTGATAAAGCATTCCTTATGCTTATCCCTGGATATTTTTCTATCTCTTTCACACTCCAAACCCAATCTTCCACTTTTCCCTTCCATTCAAGATATTCCTCCTTATTTCCAACAAACTTAGGGCATTTTTCCCCCTCCTCGTTTCCATTATGATTGATAAATGAAAATTGATTAATCTACTCTTAAATAATTACCTAGAGATTCCCAGATGACGATCAGTCAACCCCAATAACTTTTCTAATAGTTATTCTCGATCCCCACGCGTGTAGGGAACCAGGACCCCTATTATTATTATTATTATTAAGGTTGAATCCCCTAATCTGTCTAGTCTCCCTATTCTCTGATCCTCCTTCCGTTGACCTTATAAACTGTCTTATCCGCTATCTCTATTATCCTCTATGATTTATTCGATAACTTCTGATTAATTTTATAATTCATTTATCAATTTCATCTATTCCTGCAATGAGAAAGATATTTTACCAAAAAACAAGCATAATATCCTGATACCCGAATTTTAGCCTAGAGGCCCTTGCTGCAAGGAACTGTTCCCTTTTAACAAAAAATACTTACAAAAGCCTGGCAAAAACCTCCCTCTTTTGAATAGGACATATACCAAACCTACAAACACACATATTATTATTATTATTATTATTATTATTATTATTATTATTATTATTATTATTATTATATTATTATTATTATTATTTATTATTATTATTATTCATTATTATTATTATTAATTATTATTATTATTATTATTATTATTATTATTATTATTATTATTATTATTTATATTTATTATCATTATTATTATTATTATTATTATTATTATTATTATTATTATTATTATTATTATTATTATTATTATTATTAATATTATTAGTATTATTCATAATACTATTATTAGTATCATTGTTATTGTTAATATTATTAATTTTATTATTAAGATTTGGTACCTTTTATGGCAACTATGCTGCTTTTATTAGGAAACATGTGCGGTTTTCGATCGACGGAAGTTATATCAATTAGGTATCTCATACACATTGTATCTCACTATGTGTATGCAAATCCGATAGGTACCAATGTAAACCTGTGCGTATTACAAATGGTTTCTGGTACCATTTGCATGTCGCCATATCTCGGAAACGGTGCGTTTGCGGCCATATGTGTATAGAGACATTTAGGCTCTATTTCGTGTGAGCAATGCCCGCCCAAAGTTTGTCTGTCTATTCCTGAAACACCCTGCTATAATAATTGAGTATAAAATATGCCACAGAAAAGTAAAACGAGGTAGTACACCAAAAACATTTAATACAACGCCACTTCATAAGCATGGAAAATCATCACCTAAGAGAAAATCTGGAAGTCAAAAAATTTATATAGTAAAAGGGAGAGTCCTGTATTTTCAAGAACAAAGGACACCCCAAAATAGCTTAAAATCCAAGCCGTGAAACGAGTGAGTCTTGAGGAAAATATCTCCCAAAAAAAATTTGGCATATCAATGACCCCCCAAATCTCAGCCAATTCATCAGAAAATAATTAATTTTATTACAATGAGCAAACAATCCATTCACAATCACTGAAGAGCAAGGGGATTCATAAGAAACTTATTGGCCCATCTTCAACCAAAATACCTTATTCCTAGTAGAAAATAATTTGTAGATAAGATGTTACCAACTACATACAGTAAATTGAGATCAGCAGTATTCAAGAAGTTATCTAAGGCAGATCAGATATCATTTACTACAGATATATGGACAGCTACATATTCAAACGAGTCATTTATTTCTTTAACTACTAACTGGCTTACCAGCGAGTTTGAAAAAATTGACTGTGTACTCCATTGCAATATATATTATATATATATATATATATATATATATTATATATATATTATATATATAAAATACATAAATATTTCATATATATATTATATATATTATATATATATATATATATATATATATATATATATATATATATATATTGTAATGCCACAATGGAATCTAACCTAAATAATGGATCGCCTCCACTCTGATGAACATCTAGTTGATAACTGAGATCTGGACCTGGGTAATAAGCAACCAAAACAACACAAATCCAAATAGCAACCAAAACAACACAAATCCAAATAGCAGATATCAAGAGCTTTATTCCACTCCGTACTTGTTTTATTATGACCACAAAACAATATGGGACTGAAGGACCACTATGTGGTTTCAAGCATAAATGAAGTGACTATTAACTCTCAAAAGTCAACACAAGACTAATACAGTGCATGGGGTTCAAGACACGACAACACGTATATATGAAAATATTTATTAAATAAATATGAAAAATATCACCTTGGTTCCAATTAAAGAATAATGTCGAATCCTATATCTCCAATCATATAAATTATTATATGACTGAAATATATAGCAAATGACAAACAAGTTATCAAACACAACAATATCATATAATGAAAAATATTAGTAATGGATCCAATCCTATATTTCCGATTGTATAATAATAATAATAATATACAAAAGAAACATATAGCAAAAGATAAAATGTCTTAACACTAATATTACTAGTTATCACAATATTATACAGAATATCTTATCCTATATTTCCGATTGTATAATAAATAAATATTATACAAAAGAAATTTATGGCATAAGATGAAGATAAAATTAAATAAATATTTAATATTTCTGTTAAGAACAAAGAATCAATGCTTAAAGATCTGATCCTAATACTCTCGGCCAATTAATAAATAAATATTATTTAACCAAAAATTATTAGCGAAAGAATAAAAAAAAACAACAAATTTGTTAGCTACTTTTTACTGTTTTAAAAAATTAAATTTTGCAATAAAAATTGTCTAGGGTAATCTCAAAAATGCAAATTATATTTAAATGGTTTGAAATAATACATGTAATATAATACTTCACTTACTATAATGCCAATAGAACAAAGGTACATCCATAAACATACGCCACTTCTTGTTTCTGACAAAAAAATATTCATAAAATATTTAAACACTTAATTACAAAAATTGTTTTTAAAAAAAATGACAGACTGACACAAAATACACTAAGTAAACTACTACAAATAATACTATGAAAACAAACTAACGGGATCTAGTCGTCGTAATTCTACACATTAAAATATTACGTCACAGAAATAATCGTCTGCCAGACAAATGCTATACACCAAACACCTTAGATGAAAAATGGATAAAAATCCTGGAGAAATGACAAACCTGAATTTAAATACCAAAATAAAATATCATGGATACCTAACATCCAATCAAATACACAATAGATTTAGAAACGATGCGCAAACTATAATTTAATCAAGAACTTACAAGGGATGACATACCTTCATAATATGTAGAGTGGGCGGAGCATAAACAGTACACCTTCCTAATTACTTTGCAACAAAATAAAAATAAAAATGCAAGAAACCTGAGAAATATCAAAAGAAGTTCTATGCAAAAATAGAGCTTCACACCTTAACAAACAATAAGGCTTACAATGGCTTTCATTACAAGATTAAAAAATGTCACTACGAATTCGTTTAAAATTTTTTTTAAATAAATTTTCCCACCAAACAAAAATATATTACTTAATAATAATTAACATTAATACTATAATAATAATAATAATAATATATTCCTAGTCCATAATAAATTATAACTACAAGGCTCTTGTTTGAATTTGATTACCCGTTATTATCATATAACAATACATACGACTTACAAATCCGTAAATCTTATTATTATTATTACTATAATAATTCCACAAATAAATAAAAGATAAAATAAACTTACATGCATATATAATATATATATTATATATATATTATATATAATAATATATATATTATATATATATATATATAAAATATATAATATATATATATATATATATATATATATATATATATATATATATATATATTATATATACTATATAATATATATATATATATAAGAATATATAATATATTAGGGATGGCCGGATATCCGGAACTATCCGGTATCCGGCCTATCTGCGCCAAGTTTTTTTTAACTATCCGGGTATCCGCCGGATACCCGATAATTACTTCCCTAGTAGGTTCTTCCTCGTTGTGGGGAAATATTCAAAATAATTGAAAATTATTATTATATTATATATATATATATATATATATATACTATAATATATATTATATTATCTATTATATATATTATATATATACATTATATTATATTATTATATATATGTATATATATAATAATATATATATATATACTATAGTCTATATCATTATATATACTAATATTACTATATGTTACTTGTTAGACTTTCGATGATTGAGGTACCAATGTTATATTATTTTATCATCATTTATGTTTACTGTACAATACATATTTATCTTCGCAAATTCTGGTTGGCGACACGTTTCCATAAATTATATTCACTTATAACTTTAGCTCTAAGAAAATTTGTATTAAAGAAAAAGATAAATTGTTTTGATTTTCAACTTTTATTCATGCAATTTAAGCCTTTTAAGTTTTTTGTTTAATATTAGCTTATTTACAAAAACTTTAAATATAATGCAAAAAAATACCGATTTTTCGGTGTTGATGCCAGAGGTACAAAGATGGCCAACGTGTAAAAATTTGTGCACTATAAATTTTGGCATTCACTGAAATTCCACAATTTTTTTGATAGTCCTCTAATCGCGGAATTGCGGAATGATATAGAGGCATTTCGCTTAACTGCAATTCTCCGCAAATTTTTACAAAATTATCGCAACGTAATCTACGCAATTTGGATTTTATTCCGCAATTGCGGATTGGCTGACTTAAAATTGCGGAACGCCCACCCTCTTGATATAATATATATATTATATATATATATTATATATATATATATATATATAATATATATATATATATATATATATATATATATATTATATATATATATATATATATATATATATATCATATATCATAATATATATCATATTATATATAAATATATATATACAGGTGCTCACGAGTTATGTTACGCGGTGTATCACCGTACAGGATGTTTAATTATGAAAATGTTTAGATATAAGTTGCGATATTTAATTCATTAAGGGGATATGTTACGTTTACGTGGATGGTCTGCGCACGCGCAATACGAACTCGCCACAAACATGCGCCCAATGTCGAATGGGGATGATAAGTATTTTTTTATGACTTGCTGTGAAATGCACATAAAAATGAGGTGGGCTCTTCCTCTCGACATTACATTTTGGACACGGTTGTTCGTATCCAGGCATTGACCCATTAAACAGACAGACGTCATCCGACAACCCAGTGTCAGCCACCCTACACAAGCAAAAGCACGGTGTCAAATATGAAATAATTAGGGTTAAATACAATAGGCCTCTCAATAGTATTTAAAAAATATTGATACAGCTAACAAAGGAAATTTAAATTAAAATACCTAATGAAATACCCTTTTTAGATTACATTGAAATGTACTATGGTAGCCTATAAAATACGGCCATGTGAAAGTCTGGTTACAACCACTCGCTCTAGTCTTTAAATATATCTCTCATAAAAACCTACAAATATTTGTCAAAGATTCTTGAAACACATTATAACATCAGAGTCATTTGTTTGTTAGAGCCACTACATTGGAACATGGCCACGTGGACCAGATACGCAGGGGACGAAAAGACGGACATTCGGAGTTTGTACATTACGAAAACAGGAATGCTCACAGAGATGATGCCCCAGTTGGACCACCATATGGACATCGATGGTCCCCGAGCCCCCTCCAATTCCTCAGAGTTTACAGACGGTTTCAAGGTACAGGGTCGATGTCAACCCCCTCATCACATACGGAAGGGCGGTCGTGTCCGTACATTCGACGTAGAACTGGACGTTCTGCTATACACCCATGAAAAATCCACGTCTCATTACGCAGGCATATTCGGTCTTGGGATATCGAAGGAAACCATACGACGGATTCTTGTTGCATACAACATGTATCCATATAGGCCACACATTGGGCATGGTTTGCATCGTGGAGAACAAAAAGCGGGCAGCTGGGATTCCTGGCTGTCATGGATTGCCTAATGGATGTTCCGGACTTATTGGAAAATATCTATGGACCGATGAATCTCGCTTTACAATAACGGTATGTATAACAAGTGGAACTTCAGACATTGGGCAAGAAACAAACTCCCAAATAACATTCACTAGCATCACCGGTTTCATTACTCAGTCAACTTGTTGTTTGTTGCGCTTCAATAGTAGGATTATCTGGACCTTAGTTCTTCGAGGGGAAATTTGACAGCGACAGCGTTACCTCCCTCCTGCAGACCGTCGCTTGTTGACCTCTGATGATATAGCCTTAAAAACACAACGAGGAATATATACTAAACATGATGGGTGCCCAGCACATTATGCAGCTAAAGTGACGGACCCTTACCTCGAAAAGAACCTTTCCGGGAAGGTGGATCGGAAGATCTGGTCCATTTTCATGGCTTGCGCGTTCACCCGACTTAATACCACTGACTACTTTCTGTGGGGGTATCTACAATACCGTGTACGCTGGGTTTAATGACCAGTAACGCTCGGCCCGGATGATCTTCGCTGATCGAATAAACCAACGCATGTAGAGGAAGCAACCTGGGCGTTACTCGTATTGGTCATTGCAATGGAAACCTGGCGCCAAGAGGCTGAGGCATTGTATTCGCGTGGAATGGAGGCGTTCTTGAACAAATTTGAAATACTGTAATGTTACAAGTTGAAAACGACCTGACGTTCTTCTCCCTTCTGGCATGCTGTGGATAAGATTCATAGGTGTAAATCTGTTATAATCGGCCCAAAAAGAAAGGTAGGATATTATGAGCTGTCTTGAATACCATTGTATTCTTCAACCTTTTCACATTCACATTTTAAAACTATAGTTGGTAACATTGACGCGTTATGGATACATTGAGTGGAAACGAAGAACGTATCAAAAAAATTGTTGAGAAGAAGAATAAACCTCATTTTTTATGTGCAATTCACTAGAAGCCATTAAAAAATATATCCATACCATTTCGACATTTCTCATGTTTGTGGCGCGGTTTTCGTATTTTCGCGTGCGGCAGACACCAACGTAACATATCCCCATCCTCCCTTAAAGAATTAAATAATCGAACTTATATTCTAACACATTTTTCATACTTAAACATCCCGTACGGTGAAATACACCGCTTAACATAACTCGTGAGACCCCTGTATGCTATATATATATATATAATAATATATATATATTATATATATATACTATATATATATATATATATATTATATATAATAATATATAATATATATATATATATATACCGGAGGTAAAGGTATAGCACAGGACTCCACATATTTTCTGAAAAAATTCGTCCAAAATCAATTATCAATATGTATATATAATATTAATATATAATATATAATTAATATTATAATCTATAATAAATAATAATATATATAATAATATAATAATATAAAATGCATAATATATTAGTAATATATAGGCCTATATTTACATATCGATATATTGATTTTGGACTTTGAATTTTTTCAGAAAATATGTGGAATCCTGTGCTATACCTTTACCATGTACCGGTATATATATAACAGACAGCCGGATATCCGACCGGATATCCGGTATCCGGTTTTAACTTTCAGCCGGATATCCAGTATCCGGCTATCCGGTTAATTCACTATCCGGCCCATCCCTAATATATATATACTCTTGCATAATATCTGCAATTTTAAGGGATGGGAACTCACTGAAATAATTCTCAAGGAGGAACACAATCAAAATAAGGGAAATATTACTTTCTTCTCTGTATTATGAAAAATAAGTCTTCAGATAAAAATAGAGGTTGATTCAGGGTTAAATTTCTACACTTCATTCTCTTTTCTGGATGGAGACTTGAGAATGTTATATTTTATTTCTTGAGAGTCGACGATATCTTCCAATTTTCCGTTGCCCATGGACCTACTAATGTAATCGGCTATCACGTTGTCCTTACCATGGATATGTTGGAGGAGGAACATGAATCTCTGAAGGTACAGAGCCCAGCGCATAATTCTGGGGCTTTCATACTTCTTCCTATTATGGCAGTTAGAGGATGGTGGTTCGACTGGAGTATGAATTCTCGTCCATACAAATATGGTTCATATTTCTTGATTCCAGTTACTATTGCCAGAGCTTCTTTTTCAATAACCGAATATCTCGGCTGCGTTGGAGACAGCTCTTTGCTACCATAAGCCACTGGGTGTAGGATTCCACCTTCTTCTTGTAATAAAGCATATCCTAAAGTGGTATCTGAAGCATCTACTTGTAAAGTAAACACTTTCTCCAACTGGGGCATTCGTAGGATTGGCTTAGATGAAAGGGCTTTCTTTAATTTTTCGAAGGCTTCCTGACGTTCAATCTTTCATCTTACCTTCTTCGGCTTTCCTTTCTTTGTCAACTCTATCAAAGGAGATGCAATCTCCGCATACCCTTTTACAAAGTCGCGGTAATAAGCAGTGAGCCCTAGAAAAAACCTAACTTGCTTCTTATTTTTCTGTGGCTCAGCTATGAGTATTTTTTCAACATTTTCGCCATGTAGTCCTTTCACTCCATTTCCTATTTGGTGTCCTAGGAACTCTACACTGGTCGACGCGAATTCACATTTAGAAGGGTGGATGGTATAGCCTTCTTCCTGCAAGCGTTGTAGAATAATTCCTATCGTGTCCAAGTGTCGGTTCCAGGTCGGGGAGTGTATGATGATGTCATCTATATAGAAGTCGACATCATTTATTTCATCCAATATTCTTCTCATTGCTCTCACGAAAGTTGCGCCGGCATTAACCATTCCAAATGGCAGCTTAACATAGTGATAGTGCCCATCTTGGGTGGAAAATCCTGTCTTGTAGGCGTCTTCACTTTTTATAGGAATCTGCCAGTAGTCTTTAGACAAATCGAGCTTGCTATAATACTTGTCAGCGCAAACTTGGTGAACAATGTTTGTGTCGTCATCATAGGTTCAGGATCAAAAATGGTCACTCTGTTTAAAGCATGATAGTCTGAGCATACTCTTTTTGTGCCATCCTTCTGTACAACTACAACAGGAGCTGCGTAAGGTGAGGTTGATTTGACAATCACTCCCATTTTCAACATTTTATCAATTTTCTTCTTCAATTCGGTCCTGGTAGTATAACCCAAGATGTAGGGTTTAATCCTAATTGGATTCTCATCAATCAGATCTATCACGTGTTGGTCTTGACGTGTTGTTCCAGGGATATCTGTAAATATGTTACTGCGGGGTTTCAAAACACACATAAGTTCTGCTCTCATTTTATCTGAAATTTCAGCGCTGATATTTACATCTTCTAAGCTTTCATTTCTTTTTATGGCAGTGTCCATAACAGATACAGAAATATTCTCCTCGTTTTCATCTTCACGTAGAATAGCCGAGGCTCCAATCTCTTGATCCTCATTCCTTTCTGTGACACAATCTTCTTCTCTAGAAATGTATTTCTTCAGGTAGGATCATCTTGCTGTTTCTCAGCAAACTCTCTTCTATCTCTTATGAGACTTTCTATTCGGTCATTGTCTTGCTCTGACAATGCCTCCCCCGGAGCAGCAGTGCTCGGGATCTCATCACTTTTGTGACTTCTTTCTGGATCTTCCATATCATCTTTGAATGAGTGTTCGTCGGCATTCTTCTCTTCTCTGAACTAGGTTTCTTCTTTAATATTTACTACAGGAGGTTCTTCACTTTGAGACATTTCTGTAGCTCTGCTTTCCACAATGGGAATCATTCTGTCACTTCCATGCTCATCTGTATATAAATCCAAGATTAGGAAAAATATTCTTATGAGTGCATCAGCATCGCACTGTCACTTTCTACGCTTCCTTGCATAATTTCTTTCTACGCTTTCTTGCATAATTTCTTCTGCCTTATTCATGCTTCGGGATTCTAACTCTTTGTGATTTCCACTCGTGGCCTTAAGCAGAGACATAGGCGCTGAGACCTATCCCATTCAACATCAGGCTTATCAGGAGGTAGTACTTCGTTCATATTACCTAAAATAAGATCATATATAACATCTGGCATTATTACAGCCTTCGTTCTTCCAGTGTAGTAAGGCGTATCTAACTCCACGTTTGCTAATGGAACCCGTTTTACTGGTATCAAGAAGTCTCATGTTGGTAAATTCTCCTGTGTATAACTCCTTTGGAACGAACTTTTCTCTAAGTACTGTTCCATTGCACCCAGTATCCCTTAAACATCGGACATAAAATCCATTGGCATATCCGCTAACGACAGGCAAATGATGGGCAGTATCACCTGGATCACCCACCGAACAAATCTCTACTGTTTTAGTAACTTCTTTTTTGGAGATACGCAGTCCTGGATATCTCTCTTCTCGGTTATATCCGCTGCATAACAGTAGTGTTCAAATCGGACTTTTGATGCCTATAAGGAGTATTAAAACTCCCCCCCCCCACCATAATTCTGGAGTGGTACCCGACAGTTCTTTGCAATATGTCCCTGCTCATTGCATCTGTAACAGACAAAAGTATCTTTCTGTTCAGATTGGAACTTAGTTGAATCTTTTTTTAAATTGTTGCCTTGCGCAACTTTGGCCGACTCATTTGTATTATTATTATGTGTGATATTGAGTTTGCATAGGCTTTTTATTATATTTATTATTTCCACATACGACTCGTTACTGTTTTTATTTTTGAAATTATTATTTCCATGACTATTTCTATATACTAAGTTCATTCTGTGTGCATGTAAGTAATTTTCTGAACTGACAACTATCTTTTGCATTTTCTTATCATTTCTCTCTTTAAGGAAAATTGCTAATTCCTTGGGGATTTTTGACATATTGGTCAATGGCAAAAAAATTTGAAAGTTCTTCGACACTTTCTTCGACTTCAGCGGCCGAAATCTATTTCTTTATCGAATCTAAAATCTTTTTCATATAGGATGCTGAGTTATCATCATTTAATGGGGTTATTGACTTGAATTTAAACCTATAACCATTTTCAGTCAAGTCATATCGTACGAGCAGAGCTTTCTTTAGAACTTCAAATTTGGATGAATCCTCCAGAGATTACTTGTTATAAACATTGACTGCTCTCCCAGTCAACAATGATTCTCCTGACAGATGAGCATATCGTTCTTTCGGGATCTCATTAGCTACAGCTTGTTTCTCAAATAATATCAAATAATCTTCAATGTTGTTTACTTTCTCATCAAATGGCGGCAATTTCAGTTTTGGTAGCTTGTTATAGGCAGTACCAATATTTGTAGGAGGAGGTTGTGAGGTTGTGAACGATACTTCATGTTGTCATTGTTTTTCTTCATCATCTAATCGCATTCGTAGCATACGCTCTTCATGATATCTCTCATCTTTTTCTGCGGCAATTTTACGCTCTTCCGCTTCTTTCTCTGCGATAATTCTACGCTCTTCCGATTCTGCAGCAATTCTGCGCTCTTCTGCTTCTTTCAACGCCTCACGTTCTCTCAATCTTTCTTCCCTACAAAAATTAGCTGCTTCAGCCCCAGTAATACCCAGACTTTTACATAGCTCTATCAAAGTGTCGTTGTTTTCCATAATGGAAGTTTTCTACTTGTAATATATAAGCACACTAGTCACGAGAATACTTCTACAAAAGTATTTAAACGAGCTATTTCGCTTAAACTTGCTCACACTTTAAATTCAAAAATAAATATTACGCTTTGGTAAATTTGCGAATATATATATATATATATATATATATATATATATATATATATATATATATATATATATATATATATATATATATATATATATATATATATGATATATATACTATGTGAAGGTGACACTAATTGGTCTCATTCATTTTTTTTTTTTTTTTTTTTTTTTTTTAAAAATCGGCCTTGAAGTAGTTGTTACTAGTTTTTTTTAGAGTCTATGCTGTTCTTTTTTTTTATATGTTTATTTTTTTATGTTCCATAAGTGGGAACAATTCAGAATATTACATTATTTATCTTTTTTCAGTTGGATGTATATTTATATATGTTATAAAATATTTTTCCAAATTTTGTAAAAGTAAATATTAGTTTTGAAGTAATAAATTACCTCTCTGGTGTAAAACCATATTGGGAAAATTGCAGGTTAGTGATAAACGTATCAATATATATTTTTGTTGCTTATAATCTTACTTACTTTAAAAAAACTAATTATGATTAAAAATTATGTCATGCTAAAAGGAAAATGCTAAAACTAGTAATGTTATACTTGCAGTTGACCTGTTCTTCTGTAAATACTACACCTTATTACCTGCATATTTCTTTTACCTTCGGAGTAGTCAACGGCTCCATTCTTACCTGAAAAACTCAAACTGAAAATAAAAAAAAAAAAAGAAAAAACCCCTCCTTCTACTTACTACGAAGTTAAAGGGGTAGGTTTTTTCTTATCCATACTTGCATTTTTTAAATGAAAATATTAATTTTATGAAACATGGCAAACATGTTAAATTGTTATCATGGTGCTGCTTTTGGGTTTAACTTAGTTAAAAACAAAGACAATGCCTATATGATGACTAATTTGATTTATGTTTGCCAGGTTTTTTTTTTTCCCTGGATTTTTTTTCCCTGGAAATTGTTTTGAATTGAAATTCTTATCGAGCGACGTCTTAATTCAAGTTAAATATACCGAACGTGGTGAACCTACCTATTGTGGAAATCCTGTTTTGTGCCAATAATGTTCCATATCTGAAAAGGAAAAAGACTTACTAGATATTGGAATATATTTTTGAACTTCTTCAGGTTGTCGTGATGAACATTCTTAACCTGCAAAGAAATAAAAGTTAAGTAAAAATCATAGACCACTAATTAATAAAAGACTAGAACTAACCAAAGAGGATTGATTACGGTGTTAACAATTTATTTAAACCATAATTTGATAAATTCGTGTTGCTATAAATTGTACCGAACCAATTCCAATAACAAAGCAAACTAATGAACCTTTCTGTGAATAACATGAAACCAGTAGAATATATATATTAGCAACATAACTTTCCCCCTTTGTGGTTATCAAGCTAATATTTCAATGCTGTCTATAACTCAGCCTAAATAAACATAGAGTTTTATTCGTCTCTTAGTAATCCTAAATTCTTCAATATCCTTCTTTTCTATCCCTCCTAAAAAGAACTTAACCTTAAAATACTTACCAACATAATACATCAGTTGTCTGTGAACCAACTTACAACACCTTTGACGCACACGCTTGTCAAGCAGAATCCTTTAGGGTCCTGTGATGATGTGATCTGGCCTAGACGAAAGTCTATACTGCTCTTTTTCAAAGGACCTGTCATATTGATGAGTGATGAATGCACCCGAATTAAGAAGTGTGTTTAGACATCAAAGTTAGTTCTTACAAATCTCACATCCTCTTATTGTTCCCGAAATTTTTCGCTTTAAGTTGTTATAAATTTATCAGACCGTAAATCGCGCGCAGCGTTAGAAGAACCGGCCGCAGCCATGAATTGTGCGCCACAAAGCATTGGATATACAAACCCGGGGTTCAACCCATTTTTCAGTGTTGAAGTTTCATTGGTTGAAACCCCGTAGATCCTCTCCTTTACATCTATAACACAAATTTATTTGGCGCCCGAACAGGGACCCTGATTGTCCTCTCGTTTTGATTAGCCGCCCGCGCACACTTTGTTACTTGGTTTCACTTATTTTCGTCGTCTCTTTACACATTGTCATTGCGTTTCTGTACGCCCTCTCTTATTCGTGAATTAGTTAGCACTCAGACTAGCTCATCTATAGGATAGGTAGTAAAAATGTCCAACGGTAAAGCAAATAAACCCTTACCGAAGGATAACTTAGACCTTCTTGGTAAAAATGGTAGAAAAGAAAGCACAAAGGCTACTGGAGCGATCAAGAAAAAGACTGTTCCAATGCAAGCTTATGGTATATCATTGGAATCTTTAAACTTAGCTACTACTAGAAACATAAATTACGACAAACGCAGCATGGCCCCTGTTAAAAGGGATAAGTTAAACTCAGAAGATAGTAAACCCATCGAAGATGGAATGTTTACCCTCAAAGAATTGCAGACCTTGAATGAAAGGTTACATAAACAAAAGCAAGTAGCCGAAGAAATATATGCAGAACAGAATTCAGTCCAAGAAGATGAAGAAGATGATGATAATTCCTCGTTTGAGGAAGATTTTGAACAAAGAAACTTAAATATAGATAGTAGAAAAAATAAGCATGGGTTACTTACTCATGTCGGTGAGAGACCCAATGCCTCTGCGAAGAAAACTTTGCTCGCAGAAGACCCGTTGCCTAAGTATAGAAAAGATTTTAACAGTAAACCTGAAAAACATAGGGATTTGAGACAGCACTCGAATGAGTATAGATCTGGAATACCTACATCAAGAAATTCTCCTTCGCCACCGCCACCGCCACGAAATAATCAGAGAAACTACAATTCTGATGATGAGCCTGATATGTATTCAGGACCTCAAATGAAACAGAAAATCGACATGATGCAAGAAGCCATCCTGATACTCGTACAGCTTCTGAAAAATTCCCAGAAATTAAAGGTCGTTGACCCTGGGAAATACAAATATGAGGCCGAGCAAGACCTCATTGTATATCTCAAAGACTTCGAAGACTATTGCACCCTACATTATCCCAACAGTCCTCAGCAATGGTTAAGATTATTGGGTCGTCAGTTAGAAGGTCAGTTTCTGAAATTATACAAGCTGTTAACAAAAGACGACCGTAATTATTTCTCAGTCAGGGATACTCTTGTAGTTTGGTATGAAGATGAGGAGAAAAGGAAACGAGAGTACAAAACACAAGCGTATCACGCTGCTCATAGAGTCCCAGGCGAATCCATTCGGATGTATGCATTACGTCTTGAACGACTTGCTAGACGTGCATATCGTGGGATTGACATGCGAAAGCATGATTCGCTGCGCACAGCTTTTTTGTGCAGCTTACCCCCATATATTGAGAAAAGCGTCCGAGAATATATGAAAATGCAAGAATTGGACGGAATTCGTCGAACACCGTGGGAAAAAATCGTCAACTTTGCCGATTCGCTGGAAACTGAAAATAACGTATTCCCGAATTCTATCGCTCAAGCCACCACTGATGAAATCGTAGAGAAGCCCTCATCTCGACGCCGAAGTAAAGAACGTCCTCCTGAAGATCTCAATGAGAGTGTGGATTCCGTAATCCAAATTAACTCAGTCATGTATCCAAAGTGGGAGGATACTTTGAAAAAAAGAGAAAATAGTAAGACTATAGTAAGTCAGCAACCGACTCAGCAGAAATCAAATTATAACCGTCATAGTACCGCTCCTGCAAAACCTTCCGATGTTCGAAGTCATAATGCAGAACGAACAAAAACAATAGATCGGCAACAACTTCTTTGCGACTATTGTGAAAAGACTGGCCACATAATGAAAAACTGCTATAAATATTTAGGTATTTGCAGTTATTGCAAAAAGCCGGGGCATATCAGGGAGGAGTGCTCTTACAAAACACCTCCATCGTCCCCTAATAACAGACGTAGTATTACTTGTCCCTTTTGCCGCGGCCCTCACCCAGGCATAAAGTGTCCAAACCGTACCCCTATTAATAGGGAAACCTCCGTTCCTGAACCATCATTCCCCCGAGAAACTAAAGAACATAGAAATAGTTCTTTTAAAAATATAACCCGAAATAATGCGGAACCATCAGAGCCTGAACCACGTCCACAACGACCGTTTTTGGACCCATGTGATTATTGTCAAAAAGCCCATTATGAAGGGAGGTGTAAAGGAGTAAAAGAGCTTGAATGTGTCCCTTTAAACTTTTAGTCCCCGCCGGAGTGAGTCAACCGGTGGAGAAGGACTGTGTTTGGGACTCTTCTCCAGATAAGACCTCACCTGAAGGACTTTTAACTCAACTATTTGCAGAACCTGTTAATGATCCCGGGGTGAAGGACTTATGTAACACTTCAAAGACCCTCGTAGAAGAGGAGGTCAGCGAAGGGACGAGAATTGAATTGGAAAACCTCGATCCTGACATGATAATTCCTATACATCTATGTCAGGCCGATATAGAACCCTTAGTAATTGGTGTGGCCATAGATGACGACAGATCCCCTCGTTTTGATTGCCTAGTTGATAGTGGAGCTGGGGTCAATCTGGTAAGTTCTCAAGTGATTCCTCTATTGGTAACGGATAAAACAATGCTCCCATCTGTAGAATTGGGGGTCCGAGCCATAAGTGGGTTCGGGGACCAAAACCTTATTCCTATTAGTCATTATGTGGAGTTGCGGTTAATATTACAATCAAACTTCAACTCAGCCAGGAGCATTCTTCATAGTTCCTCATAAATACATGGAGGACCATGCGTTGATACTGGATACTGCGGTGTTGCGGGACAATCATTTATTGCCCGATATGGCCCACTACAACTTCTCCGTATCGAAGGAAATGATTTAATTGTTGTTGCTGAAGGCCTTAAAGACAGGAAAAGATCGCCATTAATGGTGGGGTTGATAAACCCCATATTTATAAAAAATATCACAGTTCACAATTCTAGTGTTAATGATACTGATGTAATGTGCGATCAGAAAAACGACCGTACTCTTCGATTATTGTTGAGAGGTCTTGGAAAATTAGGTAATAATTTTAATTGGCGACAAGTCCCAAAATTATATAGGATCCATCAATCTAAAATAATGCTAGACAACGACATCCTATACTATCAAACCAAAGCTGGAAATCGTTTATCTCTGGTTTCGTTGGATTTGTTAATACATATCGTTCTACGGCTCCATATTTCTTGTGCCCATATAGGACGAAATAAGTTACTCCAATTAATTTACAAGAACTTTTGGCATCCACGGGTTAACCAGGTAATATCCGACATAGTTCGTTGTTGCCCTATATGTCAAACTAAAAAAAATTTCTCAACTAATATGACTCCTCCAATGTTAAAGATCCTTGCCAGTGGACCTTTCGATCTATGTGCAATGGATCTTATTCAGTTCCCTTCAACTTTTAAGGGAAATAAATACTGCTTAGTACTAATAGACCATTATTCAAAATGGGTAGCAGTCGTACCTATTGCCGATAAGTCTAGTGCAACTGTTTCCAGTAAATTGGAACACCAGATATTACCATTCTTACCAAAGATACCCAATAGAATCCTCACTGATAATGGGACCGAATTTACGTCTCAAACATTTCAGCAGGTATTGTGTAAACACAACGTGAAACATGTTCGTATCTCCCCTTTGCATCCGGCCAGTAATGGTATTTCCGAGAGATTTAATCGGAGTTTGATACAGATTCTCAAATGTTTAAGTTTCGAACAGCCTGCTAATTGGGATGACGAATTACCTTCTTCTGTCTTAATTTATAATCATACGTCCCATAGTGCCTTGGGGATGTCCCCTTCAGATTTTTTGCTGCAGAAGTCTCATTCTCCCTCTCATACGTTTCCTCAATATTGGAAAGAGGGGAGTGTCAATTTTAAACCCTTCAAAGTCGGACAAAAAGTAGCCCGAAAGGTGGTTAGAACTGGTCCCAGCACAGTCATGAAATTCAAAAATAAATGGGAGGGCCCACATGTAGTTATTGAAGTGAACCCAAATCGGGTGACCTATATTATTAGACGACATAGTGATCCCAATGGTAGACTACAGAAAGTTCATTTTTCACATCTTAGGCCGTGGATTGACATTCCTAACTACCTGCGTAAATATTTAGCTAGGAATAAGGACAGTCGTGACATTTTCTTTGTTGATGATGATGAGGAGTTGCAGACTGAGGATCCAGAGGACCTTGAGCAAGTAGAAATGTTCCCGGAGGATTCCTTTGACTCTCCGGCTCCGGAGTGTTCTTTAGATACTTCATTGTTTGACACTAGTGTGGAGATTGAGGAGAGGGAAGACGCAGATTTCGAGGGGTTTTTACAATTTAACCCCATATCAGTTAATGAATATTTACGAATGCCGGATTTAGATGTTGAGATGCAGAAAATTCATGGAAACATGGGGGAAAGAAGTGAAGGGTCGGTCATAGGAATGGGTTCATGCATACATTCCTCTTCTAAAGATTCTTCCATCGCCGTTAGTGAGGTGGGGGCATCACCAAAAGTGAAATTTTCCCTGCCCCCTATAGAAGTGCCCATTTCCCCTAGGAAATCCTTTTCTGGTTCTGAGCCCAGTGCAATTTCCATTTCCTCAACCGGTATGGTAAATTTTCCACCCTGGGTGTTGGAACGGATTGGCGGTTCCCCATCACAGATAGCAGAGGACGGACTTCCGACGCCATCTTTAGATTTTTATGATTGGTATTTTCCGGATCAGGAACGTCGATTCTCATTTCCATCAGTTCTTGTTGAGTCGAGTGTAAGCAAAGAAATCGAAGACCAGGAGATGTCGTGCGAAGATGGTTCTCAGTTGCTTACTCATTTTATGGATCGACCCTTGGGGTTGTCCCCAGGAGACTTGTTCTCTCCAGAGTCAGATCATACTAGTCGATCATCGGTAACAGAGTTTTGGGGGTTTTCCCCGCCGCTGGAAAATGACGTAGTCCCCGCCAGAGCATCCTCGCCTTTAGAAGTTCCGGGTGTGAACGAAGTAATACAGAGGGATGCTAACCGAATAAATCAGTTTTATGTTAATGAAGAAGAGGAAATAAGCGAAGGATTTAGGCCTTTCACTCGGAGTAGAGGAAGGGTTACAGAAATACCATATGTTATGTCCACTCCTCTTGAATATATTAGAAATAGACGGAGATCCAGCTCACTTCCGAATATGGAAATTGATCTCAGCGTCATTCATGAAGTTTCAAGTACTTCTTCGAACTTGGAAAATAATGGGAAAGTATAAATTTGAAAAAAAATTTTTTAAATATACCCTTGTCCCCTTTTGTACTCCAGATTCTGGACCTATGTCCCTCTGTCACTGTCCCTTCTTCTGAACCTCTCTGACTTCTTTATTTCCGTTCACACTTTCCTATCTCTCCTATCTGATAAAAGTATGCTTGTGCGTCGTAATTTTTATGCTAACAAATAATAATATGATAAGATTATGGACAAAAATAGAAAGCTTACTATTTATGAGATAGAACTAGTCAGAGATGTTGCTATATATAGATATTTTCTGATATTTTTAAAATAAATCAAATCTAGATTTGATTTTGATACCAAACTTTAGATACTATAGATACTACAGACTAAAACTTTTATGAGCCCATATAAGAATGGAGTCATAAAATCTCCAATATTTGTTATTAATCTTTTTTTTTATTTTTCTTTCCTTTTTTTTTTTAGCTTGACAAGCACCACATATTCTTTCTTTACACTTTTTTTTGTTTGGTTAAATAAAAAATACTCATTATGCCACTTTTGATGGTAGTAGGGGCGTCTACCACCTCATTATTCAGAAATGAAAAGAAATATCTAGAACAAAAATTCTCTTTGCAAGTTCGAGCTGACTTCAATTCCGGTAGGCACATTTCGGCATGTCCTACAAGAGTTAGAAAACTGATGACCCCAGACGTAAACTTCCTGATAATATGGTCCCTAGTTCCAATGGCTTGGACAAGCAAATCTTTGAAAAATGATGAAGGGATGACAACCACAGTATTTGCTCCAATCCCCAATTTTAGTATTAATGAAGTTCCAAATATAATGGAAGGGATAACCCTAATTGCCAAAGAAAAAAATCCTGCAGTGAAAGTTTATTTGTTGATATCACCAGTACAAGACATGTACGAATTCAATAAACGAAGAATAATCAGAGACTGGGATGAAAAATATGCAGATTATTGTAAATTAGATCCCGAACTATCACCAGAGAGATTAAGAACACATTCTGTGAACGCCTGTAAGAGATTTGAATTGTTAAATACTGCAGAGTATAATTGGACTGATAAACAAGTCATATTGGGAAATGATATCTTAGATTATTTTTATACTATGGGACCAAATAAGATGGAACTGATGAACACGCCACATCGGAAATATATGAATGGAGTCACCTTGCATATGAATTCACCACTAGTACATGACGGATTACACCCGGATAGAAAATTTTTATACGCTATGATGGATAAATATACACAGGTGTTTAGCATAAAGCAAATTAGAACCCGAATATCTTATGGTCCTTCTAAATTACCACCACGAAACAAAATTGGTGGTAATCCCCGTCCCCTTATGTCCATGTGTCAATCACAGTCAGAACCAACTGAGCGTGTCCTACGTGAAGTTTTAGTGCCTTCTACACCTAACCTAGCTTCTAATGTAACTCTACCTGGCCCTTCTACTTCATTTGCTGATGTTTCGGATCAAACAACTTCTTTTGATCTTTATCGCCAGACAGCTCCCAGTGTACCAAATGTACCACCGCCCAATGACCTTCGTACTCAATTAAATAATAATCGTAAGGCCTCCACTGTTTCAACTGTTGCTGTTTCTTCATGGCTGCAAATAGATACTCGAGCATTTTTTACGCGCCGCCGCCTCCTGCACCAAGACTTAATCAAGTACCTTCATTGGACCCATTTATAACAGAAACTTTGAGAGCCAGTGTTCGTTGGGCCATGGACCAAACAAACTGGGATTCAGAAACAGAATACCAACAGGAAATAATTATTAACGCATGGAATAAATTAATCAGAGAAGAGAAAGGCACTCGTAAAAGACTCTTTTCTTTGCCTCCGTCATAAAGAAAAGACAGGTTCTACTGACTGGATATTAATACTTAGTTATAGAAAAAATTATAATAAAGTTACCTTTTTATTTTTCTATTTTATATTTTGTATTTTTGCAAAAAGATTTGGTATTGTTTATTTTGTATTTGAATAACAGAACAAAGTAAATCTGTTTCCTATTACATTTTGTAGTTGTTACATATCAATTATATTGTAAGATATTCTATTGAAATAAAGTTTGTGATGTTTTGAAATTTTGTGATATGATTTGTGATGATATTATTAATTATCTAATTATTATATTATTAATTATATGCTGTTACTGTCATTAACATTGTAATACTACTGGAATTATATGCTTGATATGTTATTAAAATAATGTGTTAAGATATTATGAAATGATCTTATGTATTTTGTTTTGTATTTTGTTGATTTATGGAATTATACTCTTATTTTTGGAATTGGTTCAATTTTGTTGGAAAATTGTAATTTATTTATTTATTTATTTATTTGTTTTGTTTAATTGAATTTTGCCTTTGTTTATTTTGTATTTTGCCGATGTTTATAAAAGAAATATTCATGGGATATACTATGAGCTCCACCATATAACTTGGTTATATAGTGCAGAAAATTAAGGTGGGGGGCTTAAGCTTATCAGGGAGGGATGTGAAGGTGACCAATGGTCTCATTCATTTTTCTTTTTCTTTTTTTTATCTTTTATAAAAATCGGCCTTGGATCACAAAGAAGTGATCCAGTTTTTTTTTAGAGTCTATGCTGTTCTTTTTTTTATGTTTATTTTATTATGTTCCATAAGTGGGAACAATTCAGAAAATTACATTATTTGTCTCTTTTCAGTTGGATGTATATTTATATATGTTATAAAATATTTTTCCAAATTTTGTAAAAGTAAATATTAGTTTTGAAGTAATAAAATATCTCTCTGGTGTAAAACCATATTGGAACAATTGCAGGTCAGTGTTAAACGTAATAATATGGTTTAAATTATTTATAATCTTAATTACTATTAAATTACTATTAAAGAAGTATAATTTATAAAAACGTTATTAGGTAGTGCTAAAAGTTAAAAAAACCGTAATATTATACTTACAGTTTACTGGTTCATCTGTATCCACAATTCTGCTGTGTCACAATTAATACCTTATGCTGAGGAGTTACGGCTCCCTTCTGATCCAAAGATACTGAATAAATAAGAAGAAAAAACCCCTCCTTCTACTTACTACGAAGTTAAAGGGGTAGGTTTTTTCCAAATCCATAATTGCATTTATAAATGAGAAATTAATGAAAAATGGCAAACGTGTTAAATTGTTATCATGGTGCTGCTTTTGGGTTTAACTTAGTTAAAAACAAAGACAATGCCCATATGAAGACTAATTTGATTTATGTTTGCCAGGTTTTTTTCTTCCCTTGGAATTTTTTTTGCCTACATTTTTCCCCGTGTTCTCTTGAAAATAATTGTTCCTGAAATTGTTGCAAATTGGAAAGCCTTATTGGACATCATCTACATAGAGATAAAACTTACCGATCGTTGGGAATACTTATTGTGAAAATCCTGTTTTGTGCCTAAATAGTGTTCCATATCTGAAATGTAAAAAGACTTACCAGATACTGGATATAGATCTTGAAAACTCTTCAGTGTTGTCATGATAGACATTTTTAACCTGCAAAGAAATAAAAGTTAAGTAAATCATTGACTACTCATTAATAAAAGACTAGAACTAACCAAAGAGGATTGATTACGGTG
>JABUQX010029552.1:55000-61254 GCA_015478945.1 Trachelipus rathkii
CGGTTTTGCTCACAATACAAACGCTCTTTTGTAAAGATCTTATAGCCTGCAGAGTTATGAAAATTTTATCGCTCTGAAGATGTTGTTCTATAGAATGTTTCGTACAGAGGCCTTAGGAAATGAAGTTTTGATGATGGTGGGTTTATGCCCTTGAAACTTACAGAATGGAATCCTTCTTTCATCGTAACTAAAATAATAAGGGTTCATACTCTTCTTTTTTCCTCTTTTGTCTTATCCAAGAAATTGCGAACAGAAAGAATCTAGCTTAAAAAGTGTTCAAACTCTTTTTGATTATATTTTAGTAATTTATATAATATATACATATGTATATATATGTATGTGTATGTGTATTTATATATATATATACTATATTCTATATATATATATATATATATATATATATATATATATATATATATAGACTATATATATATTATAAATATTTATATATACTGAATATTTATATATAAATATATATAATAATATCTAAAAAAAATATATATATATAACATCCATACAGTTATAGACTCTAAACAAGTTTTATATATTGGATAAATAGGTCTATATAAACACACACACACACACACACACACACACACACACACACACACACACACACATATATATATATATATATATATATATATATATATATATATATATATATATATATAACCCTATATATATATATACTATATAACCTTCATATCTCCTTTATTATTGTGGCGGGTGTCTTCACTATATATATGACTGGAATCGTTATCGCATGCCGATCGCATGTAAGGGCTGGGCTTCAGATCTCTGGTCGGATCTAGGTAAGAAAATAAATATAAATAATATATAACTATATACCACCATATATACATATATATATATATATATATATATATGTATACTTATGCCTCATATATATATATATATATATATATATATATACTGGGATTTGATTTAAAAGAAGGTACAGCTGTCTGCTCCGTCCCTGGAAGATAGAAGAAACTTCTGCTCCGGGGGGGACGGCAAGACCATCAATACCCTCACCGGAAGTCGGATAGGAGACAAGCTGACGCCGGGCCCACAGGTCGTACATTGCTTTGTTTTTCACATTTATTAACACATTTAAATTCAAACTTATTCCAATGTTGCTATCTGTTTCTTTTTCTTAGTGAAGGGACTGCTTCTCCTTCGGTCAGGTGATGTCGAGAGAAACCCAGGTCTCCTTAAGATATTACTGCCCCATCTATGCAACAACGGAGTCCCGAGTTAAATCTAGCACATTCAATGTGAGTTACCGTAGGTGGATTCACCTGTCCTGCTCCCAGTTCAAACTCTCACAGAAATAACCCAGGCTTTTCCAGCATGGGTTGCCAGCCCCTCACTGTTATTCAAAATCACTCCTCTTATGTCTAACCCCCTAAAACTCAGCCTATTACAATTCAAAATATTCTTGGCTAACCAATAAACGCTATAGAACTCAAAACCATTTTCTTAAATATAGCATCATGTATACATCCTTACAACGAAGCCTCCCTCCCCCAAAACACTCACTCTCTACTTTCTGCAGTTATGACGCAGTTAACTCCCCTCACCACCCCATCTCCCCTCATATTTTACAGTCATAAAGCATCACTTACCACAACACAACTAACGACACCTCCATTTTGTTTCCAAGATCTTTTAAATCAAAATCCCAATCTTGCTCCATCCTCCTGAACAACAAGACACCTATAACATCTTCAATCTCTACATTCAACCCCCTCTCTAAATCCCCCAAACAGCCTCACCCCATATAATTTTAACACATGCCCAAATCTGTCCTCGAAGGAGGCGATTTTAGCACTTACACAGCCTGGTTTAAAAGATCTACTCTGACCTCCGGCAACCATATCCTTAGAATCCACAAGCATATCCTTAATTCCAAAAACTTCCCCACCCTTATCCATTTCCTACTTCCCCAGACGTTACATTCTGTTCCTCCTCCCTCACATCCTACCAACCTGCCATGGGACACTGTTGCTGTTTCAAATGGACCACTGGCCACCATTCTTATTTTCTAGTACACAATCAATCCCCACAAAAAGACACTACACACTATTTGCAAAAGCAAGCTGGCTTGCCATTTACTAACCATCGCAGAAACCCATATTAGCTTAATCCCCAATCCACGATACAACTTCCCTACACTCCTTCTTTCACTTAAACAATACAATCAGCAAAACCTCTATATACCAAAGGCCACAGAAAACCATACAACCCCAAACTCAGCCCTGAGAAATCAGCTAACTCATTAAACAAAGAAACTCCCTCCGAAAACTCAACCCATACACCCAAACATTTCTAACCAAATAACAAACCTAAATACTCAAATATCCAACCTCATAACAAAATACTATCTAATAAGTTTTCAGAGCTACTTACAACATAACATCTCGCAGACAATAAGAAAACCTGGCAGTGTCAAAGATTCAAACGCCCCACATTCCCAAAAATCCCCATCTTTACCAGCAAACAACCTCCTTTCCCCAAACAACAATCCAGACAGTCTTGCTCAGCATTCTGCCCAACATCTCTCAGCCCTTTTTGATAACTGGAAAATAAAAAAAACAACTCCAGAAAGGCTCATTAGACCACCCTCTACCCCATTCTAATAACGTGACATTAAGAAAGCCATTAAAACCCTCAAAGTTCAACAGCGACGGGTCTCCAATATCCCTACACTTAAAACACCTTGGAGAAAAAACAGTTCTCCTAATCACAGAAATCTTTAACAAATCATGGCAGCTTAACTACATACCCCAATCTGGAAACAAGCATTCGTTATCCCAAAATTGAAACCAGGGCCTAACTCCCCCTCCCTACTACTACTAATTTCTCTGCTTTATCATTAATCTAATCTGCTAGAGAAATTATTACCTAACAACAAATTTCCACCCCATTATACTCCTAGTTACCAACACGGATTCAAAAGCTTAACCACTCTACATTTTGTGACCTCTTCTCTACAGCCATCATTATTATTCAGCCAATCCACCTCCACCAGATCCATACTCTGCAATGAACATAAATAAAGCATTCTACAGTACCAGTCCCACACACATCCTTATTCAAAAATCCTCCTCCCCCTAGAAAATAATGACAAAAAATGGCTCTCCAATTTCTTCACCAACCGTTTTGCTAAATATTATCTATATCATTCTATCAATTTTCAAAATATATTACAGAATAGTAAATTCTCTCTCATTTTTGTTCAACTCACATGAATCTACCTACAACCACTAATCCACCAAACTTGTTAACACACCAGGCGACCATCAGTCTTATTTTATTTTTTACCATTTATTAAATATGACCACATAACATGTGCTTGCCCCAAGAATATTTACATTTAACAGAAATTAGTTAACTCAACAGAATAGCCAACATCTCCGCCAAATCTCCATCGCCCTTTTATTCACTGACCGTCACAAATTCTCCCTCCATCCCGTAATTACCCTGAACAACAACCTCCTTCCATTAAGCAAAACCCCATCACTGGTACTTACCTATGAAGTACTCACATGACGTTTCTGCCCCCATCAGGCCAAATCACTTCTCAGCGCGAAAACTAAAGCACCCTCTGGCACTACTCCAACACAACTTCAGCAGGCAAATTTTCACCTATAAACAACTCTCCAGAGCCAAATCACAACTATTCCTCTTAACATGGGTTGCACTCTCAAGTAGACTTTAATAATTACAAATTTATCAAAATAAAGCCCTCATTATCTGGGTTTAAAAAATACACAAATACCAAGCCATTTTACTTCATCCTCCCCATCTCCACATCTGGAGATGGGTAGAGGATCCCAATTGTGAAAGCAGCAGTCATCCCCACTTTACTTGTCACCAAATTCTCTCCAACCCAGACAAAGATTAAAATCCCCCCTTCTTCACTGTGCTCAATTCTATTCTGCTTACATACTAGCATAATTCTTTATCTACAAATGGGTCGCTGGATTACACATAGCCATACACCTTCTTACCTACAAAACCGTCAAACCAGCAATTTCGCCCACCCTCCCCAAAAGCTCCCTATAGAGAAAATGCTGTCCCAGAAGGGATGATCGACCTATGGAGCAGATCAGGTCACCACCCGGGACTCTTACAATATAAATATGGATTCAAACTGGGCTAACGTCACCTCCCTCACTTACCAGATGTCACATTTTCTCCCAGACACAATACAGAGCACACCGCTTCTTCTGGGGTGCCCTGCTCTCGACGCCCCCAGCACCGACGACTTCTCTATAACTTCTCTTCTCGACCTGTGGAATCATGCAGAAACGGCATTCAAGCTATGAGGCAGTTGTGCCCTCTAATTAAAGTGAAAGCCAGGGGACGAAGTAAACCAGAGTAAGTAAGTAAATTATATATATATAATATATATATATATATATATATATATATATATATATATATATATATATATATATAATAATATATGTATATATATATATAATAATATATATATATAATATATATATATATATATATATATATATATATATATATATAATATATATATAATATATAATATATATATATATATATATACATAATAATAATAATATATATATATATTATAAATATAAATATAAATATAACCAATAATATGTATATGCTATATATATAATATATATGTATATATATATAAATATAATAATAATATATATATATATATATATGTATGTATATATATATATAATAATAATACATATATATATATATATATATATATATATGTATATATATATATATATATATATATATATGTAATATAATAGCATAACAATAATAACAATATATCACCAACATAACAACATATATATGTATGAAATATGAAATAATAACTAACCAATAATATAATAATAATAATATGTATATAATAATAATAATAATAATATTATACCTGTTATGGCAACGCCTCATATATATATATATGTATATAACTCAACATAATAATATAACATAATATATGTATATAATATGTAATATATATATACAAACAATAATAATAGCAATAGTAATAGCATATGGAAATAATAGCCAACAACAATATGTATATGTAATAGCCAATATAATAATATATATAATAATAATACAACTCAATATATATATCATACATATATAATATATATATATAGCAGCATAAATATATATAATAATAACATATATCTATAAATATATATGTATTGGCATAACAATAATAATAATAATATACCAATAATATAATAATAATAATAACATATGTAATATATATAGCAACCAACCAGCCAGCTAACTAATATAACCCTGTAGCATAACAATATCTTATATATCCAGCCAGCAATAATAACCAATATGTAACATTAGCCATATGTAATATATGTAATATATGTATATATGTAATAATAATAATATATGTTTATAACAATAATATATATATGCTGTATAATAATATATATATAATATATAATATATATAATATATATATGTATATAATAATAATAATATATATATATATATATATATATATTATATATGTATAATAATATATATATATGCAACCAATATATAATAACATATATAACCAGCAATAGCAACAATATATAGCAATATATAACATATTTGTAACAATAGTAATAACGCTTAGTAATATGTATATCAATAATAACCAATAACTAATATGTATACAATATATATATAATATATATATACACATATAAGTAATAATAATATAATATATATATATATATATATATATATATAATAATAATAATAATAATAATAATATATATATATATATATATATGCTGCTATATATATATCTTTGATTTAAAACAATATATGTAATATAATATTAACCAATGATAATACTTACAATCATTACAATAACCTTTCTAAAAATAACTTATATATATATATATATATATATATATATATGTAATAATAATAATATATATGTATGTATAATAATATTTATGTAATAATATAATAATAATAATATATTAATATGGAAAAAGGATAGGATAATAATAATTTAATAGAATAAGAAAAATAATAATAATAAAAACTTTTATATTTATATATATATATATATATAATAATAATAATAATAATAATAATAATAATAATAATATGTATATGTAATAATAATATATATGTAATAATATTAATAATATGAAATATAATATGTATTAATAATAATAATAATATATATCTCTATAATAATAATAATA
>JABUQX010029553.1:0-12500 GCA_015478945.1 Trachelipus rathkii
TGAAATATAATTACCTCAATGTAAGTAATTTATTATAAATATGATAATACACTTAGTAAAAATAAAAACACTTTTAATACAAATCAGATAACTTGGGCACCGCTTAACAGCTAAAATCGACTATGATTTTAAAAATGAGTTTGGGTTCTAAAAGATAATAAACACACACCTGCTCAAATACAATTTTAAAGAACAAAGTTAATTTTCAAAAGACGATAAAATAAGTTCTCGACCATGCACATACGAGGTGCATATAGATCATAGAAGGTTACCCCGACAATCCACAAGTAAGGAAAACACTTTCCTTTTTTTAACTGCTAAAAGGATCTACCGATTCAGCATGTTTCTATAGCCCGTTTTGTTGGAATGTCTGATTTACCTTGTTTATAATATTGACCATGATATTTCAACCTCAACCCTTTTGGATCTTATAACAATGTACCCTCTACTTGGGTGGTCAATATTACGGGTATGTAACCCTACCCTTGAGTCAAACATTTTTGGCTACCCTTTGGTCTTCCAGTGGGTATGTGAGTCAAGATTTATTTGGCACACACTGGGACAATCTTTGGTCTACAAGGTACACACCTAAGTTGCGCGTTTATTTACCATCTCTCCGTACTTATATTTTGTTGGGCCCACCGGTCAACTCTTTAATCGAATTCTACAACGCGTTTGGTATTCCATGGGTCATTTTTCCCACGGTAATTTTCAAACCAACCCTTGGCTGATTCCATGGCCTAGTCTAATAATTTGTGAGTCCCACAGTGGTAAATTGTTTTCGGGATTCCTCCATACACTTTTATCAGGGGACGACTCAGTAAGACCCAATGGTCAGTTTTTTGAAATTTATTTATTGGCTTTATACAGCCCAGCGTAGATATCTCTGGCTTACCTTAATCAGTCACATCGCTTACACCCTGGTGCATAACCATGGTCAATTTTTGCACCCACGCTAACTTGATGGCTTTGATGGTCCAATCACCGCTAAGAAAGTACGCTAGGGAGTGTTCTTCTATTACGTGTTCTGTAACTCAAAAGGTTATGTCTCCACCTTTAGAAAGACACCCATGATAGTGTGCCAGTATGCAACAAGTGTATACCCAGGTGCCGGTCGGAGCGGCAAGTGAAGTGCCAATGTGCCCAAGTAGGGTCAGTGTGTGCCAGTCGCAGTGGGTCCTCATAGTAAAGGAGTGAGTGCCAAGTGAGTTTGCCACATAGTGCCAAGTGAGTGCCACATAGTGCCAACTGAGTGCCACTTTTTTCAAGCCTTTCTAAAGCCTCCCCTGAGCCTAGAATAACCCCTATTATGGGTGTCTACCCCTAGGTTATTAAGGTATGAGGATTCGACTGGTGTATGTATTACAAGTTGCTAGGATGCTTCCTACTATGAGTTTAGTAATTTTATAACACTTATAATCACTACACTCTTCCATTCAGACACTTACATGTAAACCAATATACACGTGTAGTTGTAGCATCTCTTATCTACAGTCCACACATGGCACATGGTCCTAACACTTACACTTATCACTCGATTACATCAAGATCAATAATCATAGCTAAGTAATAATAAATAAACCCCTGGTGTATGATAAAAAACTTTGTGATCAAGTCAATTCTTTTAAGTAATCGATTCCGTACGTGAGCATTGAATAATATAAATGGTGAGGTTCGCTCAGACTAAATTTGTTAATAGCTTCTTCTAGACAATTGTAAATGTCCTCTAGGAACGATAGCAGTAATGTCTCAGCATTGATGTTTCAATCAAAACTTCTATCGTTAGAGGTTCTATCTTTGATGACTCATCTTTGACGACAGGAGCCAAGAAGTCTTATGATGGACCAACTTTTACTTTTTATTGCATTTTGAATTTGATTTTCATACTTTGATGTAAATTCACCTTTGATGGCTTTCATCTCTTCTCCACATCGATAGAAGCCGAGTTAATAATAATGTCTTCCTCGCAATTCATAGATAAGACTGGCAACCCACTCAGAGGTTCAAGAGAACACCAGACCGTGGGCAGTCAGCAATTTCACCGCTCGGCTGTGCCCGCCCGCCATAGACTATAGGATGTAGGATTTAACTCTCGGCCGTAACACACGGCCACAGGTGAGAGCGAACAACCTGCCGAGTGAATAGAAATAGACTTTATTTTTTACTATTTTAGTCATATCATTTATATTATTTCACTACTTAAACAATTTCAAATCGCATTTATCAGTATTACTCATAATATTACGGAGTCATTCATTTTACATACAATTGTACGGAAATATTAATTAAAAACAATTCATTTATTATACCTTAAAGCATAGTTAAAAAGACAGTAAACTCATAGAGGTAGTGTTATTACCTAACATCCTATGAGGATTAGTGTATGCCATTGTATATTACTGCTTTACTGCTTTATCATAACTTTCTGCTATACTGCTTTAACTCATGTAGTATTTTACTGACTTTAACTATATTCTTGCTTTACTTGCTCTTTTGCTCTGCAAACCTGCACTTACTTTTCTACTTCCTTGCTATTCACTCATGTTTTATCTGCTTTAGCATCTCTGCTTTTACCCTGTTTTTAACTCATTCTGACAAGTTTCTGTTTATATAACTCTCATGCTTACTTGCATTTAACCTCATATTACAGTATGTTTTCTTTATATTTTAATATTTGTTTATATATACCAAATATTTTATTTTTATTATTTCTATTTTATTATTGTTTTAATTGCTTTTTTACTTTATTAATTTGTATTGAAGGAAAAAAACACACAGAGTTTCGTTATATTACTTGCTTTCTATTGCTAAATAACTTACCATTGTACGTTAAAAATTTATCAATTTAAAAACATATACTGTTACTTACCTGTAAATGCAGATTAAAGTATACCGTAGTATTAATAACGAATTAAGAGGGTTATTACCTAACACCCTTAGGATTAGTATGCCTTGTTACTGCTTTACTGCGCTTAACTTTCTGCTTCCTGCATGAACTCATGTTTACTGCTTTAACTTATCTCGCTTGTACTGCTTTACTCATGTTTACATGCTTATAACTCTCTGCTTTATCTGCTTTACAACTCATGTTTTACTGCTTTAACTCTCTGCTTTTCTGTGCTTTAACTCTTGCTTTACTGCTTTTAAACTCAAACTCTGTTTTATTTTTTAATGTTTTCTTTTATATTTTTTATTTTGTATTTAATAACTTTTATTATTATTATTTCATTTATTTTTGTTATAATATTTTATATTGTTTTTAAATTGTATGTAGAACAAACAAAAACACACAGAGTTTTCGGCTCAGTATAAACATTTCTCATTTTAATGATAGAGGTGTGTTGATCGGAATGTGTTTATAGTGTATAGGATAACGATGTTGATGCTGTGTATCGTAGCCTCTTGATAGTCGCGCTCAGTCTAATGCAGCACAGAGTGCTAACGTAAATTCTCTGTGTGTGATTAAGACTAATACGTGAGATAGTGTGTGTAGTATACTAGTAAATCATGCGTATTGTGGAGATTAGTTAGCGTACTTAATGTCGCTCGTCTCACTGCTTGTAATGCTTTAGCAAGCTACGGTGGTCGATGTGTAACAGTCTGATTAATATTACTGGTTTAAAACTTTCTGCTTTACTAGCCCTTTAACTTCGCCTTTTACTGTTTAACTCAGTATATTCTATCGTGATTATCCATTATGATAATTTTTGTATATATAGTTTATAATACTTTGTGTTATTCTAATTTTATATTATTATGTTTAGTTTAAATGTTGTTATTATTTATTTTTTATTATTTTATATTTATTATATATTTATTATTATTTTTATTATAGTTAGTTGTATTTACTTACATGCCATATGTGTGAATGTTTATGTAGTTCTTTAATGAAGTCACACTAGATAGACATGCTACAGTGCAATACGCTACAGTGTCGTCGTGATGTGTCAGTCGCACACACACACACACACACATACTACGTTTAGCAACACACCATTGTATACACGACAGTTTTACAACATAATGAACAGCTTGTATATACCAACAACATGTTCACTATGACATAAGTCGTTACTATGTTAGCCATAAGACATGTCAAACATTTGTGGTAAATACAACTTTACGCTACATGTTGGTACACAGCTATGTCACCAATAGGCAATCAGGCAATCGTAGCGTAGACTAAACGTGTCCACCACTACAGTGAGATTACACTTGTATAATAAACAAACACATCACTATGTACTATACACACATAATCACTATGACACTTACATGTCCAAGACACTTACATTTACACTACATCACCACACCAGATTACTCTTACACTGACACAGATTTACTACACTCACACAGATTACTTACACTCACACACAAGATTTACTTACACACACAGATTTACTTACACTTGCACACACAGATTTACACACCACACACACACACACACACACACACACACACACCCCGCACACTCACTTATAACAGTTATAACGCTATAGATTTATTAAACATTTTAGTGTTTTAATTTAAACACGTTACCATTTATATTACTTCATTCAAATTACCAACTTAAAATTATTCAAAGTTTCTTAAAACTTCTATAATAAATCAAACATTATCTTTGAACAAGGAATTTATTATTAACTGTTAATACTTTTGTTTAAGGCATTTATAACTATCAAGTTTAAAATAACTTTTACTAAAAATTCTTATTGAAATTTTATAAAAACATATTTTTACGTTACTCCGTCTAAAGCCAATACAATCAGTAGCGTCAGCCCCCAGCACCCCTTCACACCAAGCTATGCCACGTTTTGTTTCTCTGAACTTACTGCTTCTACATCATCTTTAGCCATGTAATAAGTATAAAAATTACAAAATAAGTTCTTCTCTGCTAACATAACATGTATTTTATTAAAATCATTCTAAGTTTTTATTTAAAAATAACAATTATTCACTTACATTTATATTATTCACTCGATGTTAACTAAAAATATTTCAAAGTTTTTTAAATAATTCGGGTTTCTTATTATTATTATTATCTATCTATCTATATGACATTCCATCACGAGAAAACACAACAACCCGCACTCCTTACAGATACGAAACTGACCTCTCCTCTGTAAAATGTGTTGAAATAACTACTTTAGGTCTAAATTTTAGGGTAATCCTTTTTGTAACCCGGCGATTAAGCCTAATTCCAGTTCAAAATATATTTCAAACTGACCTTTTTCTGTAAAATGTGGTGCCAATAACTACATTAGGCCTAAATTTAGGCCTAAATTTAGGATAATCCTTTTTGTAGACGGGCTAATTTAATCCTAATACCAGGTCAAAAGGTATTACCCGTATAGACAAGAATCATTGTTATTATTATTTTTATAAATATATTTCCAACTGAAACATGCTGGATCGGTAAGATCCTTTAAGCAGGTAAAAGGAAATGTTTTCCTTACTTGTGATTGGTCGGGGTAATCCTTATCTCTATATGACCTTGTATGTGATTGGTCGAGAATTATTTTATCGTCTTTTGAAAATTAACTTTGTTCTTTAAACTTGTATTTGAGCAGGTGTGTGTTTTATTATCTTTTAGACCCAAACTCATTTTAAAATCATAGTCATTTAGCTGTTAACAGGCGGTGCACAAGTTATCTGATTTGTATTAAAAGTGTTTTATTTTTACTAAGTGTATATCATATTTATAATAAATACTTACATTGAGGAATAATTATTAATTTCACTAGAATAGATAATAATTAATTCACTAGTTCATAAGCTAACCACCAGGGCTCAGCATGAGCCCCCCCACCCGCCAAAGGCAGCCACCCCCGCACCCGCTGGTGCGCCCCGCCGCGTCCCCGCCCGCCGCGCGTGCGCCCGCAGGCGCAGTATTTCCGCGTTCCCGCCCGCCCGCGTGCGCCCGCAGGACGCAATATTCCCGCGCAAATTATTATTTAGAACACACATACACACACACGCACACACACACACACACACACACACACACACACACACAAACACCACACACACACACGCACACTCACTTACACATATAACGTATAATTTATTAAAACATTTTATTTTTATTTTATTATTAACTAGTGTTATTAGCTTCATCATTATAGTTATTATTATTATTTAGAACCACACATAACAACACACACACACACACACAACACGAAAAACAATACACACACACACACACACACACACACCACACGCACCACTCACACTTCAATATAGCCGTATAATTTATTTAAAACTATTTATTTTTATTTTATTTATTTATATTATACTTCGTGTTATTTACTTCATGCCTATGTTATTATTATTTAGAATACACATGCACACACACTCACCACACACACACACACACACCACACACACACACAACACATACACACTTACACATGCGCACCCACCCACTCGATATTTTGGATCCCCCCAACTTTTAATGCCTCAGCTTTTTGATACCTCAACTTTGATGTCTCAGTTTTGGATGCCTCCGCTTTTGATACCTCAACTTTAATACTTTGCTTTGGTTACCTCAACTTTGAATGTTCATCTTTGATGACTCATCTTTTGATGGCGTCATCTTTGATACCACCTATATTGATGATCTCAGCTTATAAGCATACACTACCATAACACTTACACTTACCACTTATACAGCACATACACTATATTCTCTGATTCACACATACACACATACACATATACACTTAATTCACCATAGACACTTACACTCACCCACCACACACACAAATATATATAATATATATATATAATATATATATATATATAATATATATATATATATTTATATATATATATATATATATATATATATATAATTATATATATATATATATATATATATCATATATATATATATATATATATATTATATATATATATATATATTTATAACTAAAAGTAACTAACCTCATTATATGATAATATAGTATATTTTAATAATTTTTTATTTTATTAAATAAATTATATATATTATATTTCATTTCGCGCGGGGAATATTGCGCCTGCGGGCGCACGCGGCGGTTTGGTACGCGGGAATATTGCGCCTGCGGGCGCGGACTCGGAGCGGGCGCGAACGCGGAAATATTGCGCCTTGCGAGGCGCACTCGGCGGCGCGGGGACGCGGCGGACCACCAGCGGGTGCGGGTCGTTTGGCAGCCTTTGCGGGTGGGGCTCATGCTGAGCCCTGTTGGTTAGCTTATGAACTAGTGAATTAATTATTATCTAATCTAGTGAAATTAATAATTATTCCTCAAAGTTAAGTATTTATTATAAATATTATATACACACTTAGTAAAAATAAAACACTTTAATACAACATCAGCATAACTTGTTCACCGCTTAACAGCTAAAATGCTATGATTTTAAAATGAGTTTGGGTCTAAAAGGTAAAAAAAAACACACACCTGCTCAAATACAAGCTTAAAGAACAAAGTTAATTTTCAAAAGACGATAAAAATAATTCTCGACCAATCCACATACGAGATCATATAGAGATAAGGATTACCCCGACCAAACACAAGTAAGGAAAACATTTCCTTTTACCTCCTTAAAGGATCTTACCGATCCAGCATGTTTCAGTTGGAAATATATTTTAAAACAAAATAATAATAAATAAATGATTCTTGTCTATACGGGTAATACCTTTTGACCTGGTATTAGGATAAATTATAGCCGTCTTACAAAACAGGATTATCCTAAATTTAGGCCTAAATTTAGGCCTAATGTAGTTATTGCACATATTACAGAAAAAGGTCAGTTTGAAATATATTCTGACCTGGAATTAGGCTTAAATCCCCCCGGGACAAAAAGGATTATCCTAAATTTAGACCCAAAGTAGTTATTTCAACACACATTTTACAGAGAGAGGTCATTTTCGTATCTGTAAGGAGTGCGCGGGTAGTTGTGTTTTCTCGTGATGGATGGTCAATTACATTAGATAATAATTAATAATAATAAAGAAAACGCGAATTTATTTAAAAAAACTTTGAAATATTTTTAGTTAACATCGAATGGCAATATATAAATGTAAGTGAATAATTGTGATTTTTTAAATAAAAAACTTAGAATGATTTAATAAAATACATGTTATGTTAGCAGAGAAGAACTTATTTGTTATTTTATACTTATTACATGGCTAAAGATGATGTTTAAAGCAGTAAGTCAGAGAACAAAACGTCGGCCATAGCTTGGTTGTAGAGGGGTGCTGCGGGGGCTGACCTTACTGTGATTTATTGCTTTAAGGTACGTAAAATATATGTTTTAATAAAATTTCATTAAATTTTAGAGTAAAAGTTATTTTAAAAACTTGATAGTTATAAAATTTAAAACAAAAAGTATTAAACAGTTAATAATAAATTCTTTTGTTATGTAATGATGGATTTATTATAGAAGTTTTAAGGAACTTTGAAATAATTTTAGTTATTTGAATGAGTAATATAATTGTACGTGTTTAATTAAAACATAAAATGTTTTAATAAATTATACGTTATATGTATAAGTGAGTGTGCGTGGGTGGGTGTGTGTGGTGTGTGTGTGTGTGTGTGTGTGTGTGTGTGTGTTAAATCTGTGTGCAAGTGTAAGTAAATCTGTGTGTGTAAGTAAATCTGTGTGTGAGTTAAGTAAATCTGTGTTTGAAGTTAAAGTTTTTAAAAATCTTGTGTCAGGTGTAAGTAAATCTGGTGTGAGTGTAAGTGTAAATGTAAGGGTCTTGGACAAATGTAAGTGTCATAGTAATTGGATGTATTAAGTATCATAGTTGAATGTGTGTATAAAAGTGTTAAGTTGTGTGTGTGTGTGTGTGTGTGTGTTGTGTGTGTGACGCATGTGTAAGTGTAAATGTAAGTGTGTATCTATGGGGTAAATGTAAGTGTCATAGTGAATGTGTGTATGAGTGTCATAGTGAATTGTGTAAAGTGGAAGTGTATGTGTGTGTGTGTGTGTGTGCGTGTTGGTGTTTGTGTGTGTATGTGTGTTCTAAATAATAATACATAGGCATGAAGTAAATAACCCTAAAATTAATAAAATTAATAAAAATAAATAATAAAAATAATAAAAATAATAATTAAAAATAAATAAAATAATAATTAAAATAACATAAAAAGTATTAAAAACAAAATAAAAAAACATAATGTTAATAAAAATATTTGAGTTAAAACAGTAAAGCAGAAAGTTTAAACAGTAGCAATAAAGCAGAAAGTTAAAGCAGTAAAACATGAGTTAAAGCAAGTAAAGCAGAAAGTTAAAGCAGTTAAAGCCAGGTAAAACAAAGCAACTAATCCCCTAGGTGTTTAGGTAATAACACCTCTATTGGTTTTTACTGCTTTATTGCTTTTAGGGTTTTGTAAAGTATTTAGTTTTTAATAACAATTTCGTACAATTTTTATTAAATATAAAATGTTTATATGGCCGAAACTCTGTGTGTTTTTATTCTTACATTACTAAATTAAAAATAAAAAAGTATTAAAAAAAAAATAAAAATAGAAAAATAAAGACAGTTTTAACAAAATAAATAAATATGAAAAGAAAACATAATGTTAATAAATATATGAGTTAAAGCAGTAAAAAAAGCAGAGAGTTAAAACAGTAAAGCGGAGAGTTAAAGCAGTAAAAAACATGAGTTAAACCAGTAAAGCAGAAAGTTAAACAGTAAAAACATATGAGTTAAAGCAGTTAAAGCAGAAAGTTAAAGCCAGTAAAACATGAGTTAAAGCAGTTAAAGCAGAAAGTTAAAGCAGTAAAGCAGTTAAACAAAGCCATACTAATTCCCCTAGGTGTTAGTGTAATAACACCTCTATTGTTTTACTGCTTTATCTGCTTTAAGGAGTAAAGTATATGTTTATAAAAATTTCGACAATTTTTTATTAAAATAAAATGTTTATATAACCGAAACTCTGTGTATTTTTATTCAAAACACTGACAAATTAAAATTAAAAAAGTATGTTAAAACAAAAATAAAAATAGAAATAATTAAATAAAAATAATTTAAAACAAAATAAAAAATATAAAAGAAACATAATGTTAATAATATATGAGTTTAAGCAGTAAAGCAGAGAGTTAAAACAGTAAAGCAGAGATGTTAAAACAGTAAAGCAGACGAGTTAAAGCAGTAAAACATGAGTTTAAAGCAGTAAAGCAGAAAGTTAAAGCAGTAAAACATGAGTTAAAAGCAGTTAAAGCAGAAAGTAAAAGCAGTAAAACATGAGTTAAAGCAGTAAAGCAGAAAGTGTTAAAGCAGTAAAGCAGTAAAACAAAGGCATACTAATCCCCTAGGTGTTAGTATATAACACCTCTATTGTTTACTGCTTTACTGGCTTTAAGGGGGACGTTGCGCCGTAGGGAGTTACTAACTTTGAGCGGGTTAAGTAATCATCAATTCTTATGAATTTTAGGTTTTACACTTCATTGTAGAATTTTAATGCTCTTTTCGGAATGGTGTGGTTATTTTTCAACATGAAAAAATATTTTATTCACAATATACAAGGGGATATGGGGGGGTATTCAATTTTGATATGTCATAAATGAAAAATCACGATAACCTTTTTATTTTTCATGCGATCAGCACGAAACTTTCGGAGTAAGTATAGTTGGGGAAGATATATAATTTTTGTTTAAATAAATTTTTTGTATGGAGAACGGATTTGCCTCTGTGCATGGGAAAATTTTTAAATTTTCAAAAGTTTCCCCATATGCAGCGGCAAACCCCTTGAGTTTACAAAACATTATTTAAACAAAAAATGTAAATCTTTGCCTAGTAGTATATGATCTGAAAGTTTCGTTTTGATTAAAACAAACAAATAAAAAAAATTATCATAAATATTTTTTTAGTAGCAAAAAAAAATTTTTTTCAAATTAAATAGAACAGGTGGCGTGCTAACTTATTTGTAATATTTACCGATTGCCAACGAAATTTCACAGCGTGTGTAACCTCTTACAAGATTCATATCTCATTTAGATTTAATATTTGGTATGGGCCCCAACAGTTTTTGCCGCTTGATCACGAGAAAACTTTTGAAAACTTTGAAATGTTTCCAGAGCAGCGGCACAAAATCTATTGGGCATACAAAAATTTTCTCTAAACAAAAAAATGTCTACCTTCCCCAATTATATACGCTCTCAAATTTCAAACTGATCGTATAAATAATAAATAAGTTTTCATGGTTTTTTATTTTTGAGTTGCCGAAATTTTTTTTTAAATGATTTGGTATTCATGCAAGTATTTTTATTATATCTTTAAAACATGAAAATTTTTATGCCTTTATAACTCGCGATATACACATCTTTTATTAGATAAATTTTTCTGTACACCCAATGGTTTTGCTGCTACTTCCGGGAACTTTTTAAAATTATTATTTAGTCCAAGTGGATTGAGGCAAAAGCGTTTTAGTTATACAAAAAATTTATTACTTAACACAATATGTGTATTCTTTCTAATTATACATGCTCTGAAAGTTTCGCTATTAATCGGATATATAATAAAAAGTATATACGGTTTTTTCTTTTCTACTGCCAAAAAAAAAAAAAAGACAAAAAAGAAAAATTCAAATAATTGGTGGAAAATATAACTTTTTATTATTCATCTGATTAGAATTAAATTTTTACAACTTGTAAAAATTGGCGAGATACCCATTTTTTCATTTATATAAATTTGTTGTATACCCAACGGTTTTGCCACTGCTCACAGTTCAACTTCTTGACTATTTTACTAAAAAAAAACTTTTTTTACATTGAGCTGCTATTTCGGGGTATAACAAAAAAATTCAACACTCTTTTATACTTTTCTTTTTTTTGTTTTCAATTTTGTATACATTGAACTACATTTTGATGTATGATTCATGCAAAAATAAAAACTTTTGGTTTATTTCTGATAACTTTTAAATTTTATGGAGAAAAAAAAAGTTAAGATTTAGCAAAAAAATCAAAAAAAAAAAAAAAATTCTCTATATATTGCTGCTATTTGTAAGTTATTTCATAAAATATATGCCGTATTGGGCAAGTTATTTCAGCGAAATCCGCTTGAAAAAACATCTTTTATAGTTCAGCACGAAATTTCACTGTTTAAAAAATTTGCTGATAAAAATGCTGTTCATTGATATTGGGAAGAAATTACAGGAAATTCTAAACGCCTTTTGCATATGTCTTCAAAACAAATATTGTTTACAGAATTCTTTCTCTTTCGCAATGGTGGTATTAATTTTATCCAGAAAAATTTATATATTAGGTGTTGCAACGCGCAACGTCCCCTTAAGGTATGTAAAGTATATGTTTTTAATAAAATTTCGTACAATTGTAGTAAAATTGAATGACTCGTAGTATATTTGAAAAAAGAAATTTTTTGAAATGTTTAAGTATGAAATAAAATAAATGACTTATAGTATATATATGTTTCGTTCGCGCGGCGCGGGTCGCCACCTGTGGGTGCGGGGCCTCCATCCTTTGTGCAGAGGGCGCATGCTGCGCCCGTG
>JABUQX010029553.1:17500-25000 GCA_015478945.1 Trachelipus rathkii
GCGGTTAAAAGTAAAAAAGGATTCGGGGTTGAATGTGCTAAAAGCCAGTGATGAGGTCTCAAAAGAAAGGTGTATGAAAATATATAAGGACAAATAAAGGAAGGCTAAAAGTTGCATACGTTGGTGGAAAAGAGAGATATATGAACAGTTTGAAAGGAGGAAGATTGGGGACTTACAAGGGAATAAGAAGCTCTTCTGGAAGGAAGTGCGAAAGGTTAAGAAAGAGAGTAAAGGGAATCTTCAGAGAATAATGAAGAGGGATGGTAATTTCGTGTCTGATGAAATGGATGTGAAGAGGGTTTGGAGGGAACACTTCGAAAATCTGCATACCATTAACAGCAACGAAGAGGTGATAGTGAATGTTTGTGGATTCAATGGTGTAGGAAGAAATAGTTATTTTAGGGATAAGGTAATTAGTAGAGAGGAGATAGTATATAAGTGTCGGAAAGCTTAAAGAATGGTAAATTTGTCAGGTATAGATAAGAATTACTGCTGAAATGATCATTAATAGAGTCGAGATTATCATTAGCTTTATATACATGCATTTTCATTATTTTTAATAAATACCAAGAATTTTAGAAAATTGGCCGTATCGTTTTCAATTCGAAGCACTACTAATATTAATATTAATAACGGTTCATTTTCGATTGAAGCAGTCACAAATAATGTTTAAAAGAAAAGTCCCTTTTATTTTATTTACAAAAAATAAATAAATAAATAAATAAATAAAAAATCTAATGATTTTGTTAAGTAGTTAGTTTATCAATGTTTCATATAATGTCGTAGTTTCAGACTTTTAATTTTATTTTGTTTCAACGTCATTTTAAAATGTCGCTTGTGAAGGAAACTCGGTTTAAGCTTCGAAACCTCCAAATTTTAGTCATTTTTTTAGTGTTTTCAGGAATGCCTCTTAATATTTTAATTTTTTAGCTGACTAAAATATTAATGAATATTCTTTTACCATATAAGGTTACATAGGATATATTGTATTAGATAGAGATGAGACAATCTACATATAGTTATATTTATATTAATATTATATGTGTAAATATTATGATTATAATCTATTAATAATATCTATAATAATAATTATATATACATATGATATATATATATTATATATAATATATATATATAATTGTTATAGTATATAATATACTATAATATATTATAATTATAGTATATATTATATAGCTCGTATATATATATATATATACTATATATTATATATATATATACTTATATATATATATTTATGATTATATATATATATAATATTATATTATATATTAGTATATATTTAGTATACTATATATATATATATTATATATATAGTAATATATTATATATATGATATATATATCATATTATATCTATATATTATATATATATACATATATTGATATATATATATAATATATATATATTATATATATTATATATTATATTATCATATATTATTAAATATATATAATATTATATATATATTTATTATATATATATATATATATTATATATATATATATCATATATATATATTATATATATTTTATATAAGTATAATTATCTATATATTGTCCGTATTATATAATATTATATATATATTATTATATATATATATATATATCTATATATATATATATATATATATATATATATCCTATATTATATAGTAATCTCCTCCCTACTTATATATATACTATATTATACATATATATATATATATATATAGTATATAGTATATTATATATATATATATATATATATAATATATACTATATAATATATATATATATATATATATGATATATATCTATATATATATATATATATATATATATATATATATATATATATATATATTATATTATATATATATATATTATATATAATATCTATAGTATAATATATTATATATATATATATATTATGCTCGTAAATATATATTTATTATATCTAAATATATATATCAATATATATAATATATATATCTATATATATATATACTATTATATATATATATTATATATTATACTATATATATATAATATATAGTATATATATATATACCTATATATATATATTATATATATATATATATATATATATATATATATATATATATATACTATATATATATAATATATATACTCGTATATTATATATATATATATATATATATTATAATAATATCTAAAATATATATATTATTAATATATATAATATATATATTATATATATATTTATATACATATATATATATATATATATTATATTGGTATATAAATATAAGAGTTAATTTTTATATTTTTATCTATTTATGCAATATATATTATATATATATGCAGTATAATATATATATATATATATATATATATACACGGTATGTTAGGAATATATATATTATAGTATATATTATATTATATATATTATATATATATATATAATATATATATATATATATATATATATATATATATACTATATAGTATACAGTATATAATATATATATATATATATATATATATATATATATATAATATATATATATATTATATATATATATATATATATATATATATATATATAAATATTTATATATATGTATTTATATATCTATATATATATATATATATATATATATATATATATATATATATATATATATATATAATATATTTATTTTATTATTTTTATTTATTTATTTTTGTATATATATATAGTATATATTATATACCTGTTTTATACTTATTATAAGTTGTTTATACTATTTAACCTTTTGTAAATTGGTAAGTGTGTATGTGTGTGTTGTATGTGTGCGTGCGTAAGCAGGTAAGTAGGAAGTGACAATTTAGATAAGAGAAGTAGCGAAAGGTTCCATAAAGCTTAATTAAAAGCAAGGTTCTTGATAATACATTGTATAATTGTTGAAGTCTTCCTCAAGCTCCAACACAGACATTCACACAAATGCATACCTACACAGACAGACACACACACACACACCTACACTCACAAGAGCAGTCGTGTATAACAAAACACACAGTGTCAGGAAGAAAGAGGAAAAAAAAAAGAGAATTATTTCCAATTGTTTCCTCTTTGGAGTTTGAAGGGTGTGTCCATCATTTGAATTAAAAAGAGGAATGATTGATGGAACTGAACTCATTTGATAATTTCTTTGTCCTTCTCAACTGTCAATGACATCCGTAATGACAGAGGCAGTGTCAGCACTTATGTAAATTAAGAAACTTTGCTGCAAATAATAATCATATAATTACTACTACTATACTACTACTACTACTATACTACTAATAACTACTACTACTACTACTACTACTACTACTACTACTACTACAACTGACGTTTATATGTGTTGAATTCATTGTTTCAAATTCATTTTAAACTATTGTAATATAATAATAATAATAATAATAATAAACAATAATTAATAATAATAATAATAATAATAATAAATAAAATAATATAATAATAATAATAATAATAATAATAATAATAATAATAATAATAATAATAATAATAATAATAATAATAATAATAATAATAATAATAATAATAATAATAATAATAATAATAATAATAATGACTACAACTGCTGAAAATGCAAGTTGAAAATTTTATTACTTTTAACCTTTATTAAAGAAAGCATAAAAGCAAAAAAAAACACCCTCACACAACAACATCACACTATAATATTAGTATAATATATATTATTATGTATATATATATATATATATAAAATATATACTATATATATTATTACTATATATATATATATATATATATATATATTAATTATATATATGTATGTATATATATATGTATTGATATACTATATATATATATATTATAGGTATATATAGGTATAATATATATATATGTATATAATATAATATATTTAATATATATTATTTTATATATATTATATAGTATTATATAGTATTATTATAATATTATTATCATATATTTATATAGTACCTCACTAATATATAATATATATATATATTATATATATATATATATATGATATTATATAGTACTATATATATATATATTGTATATATATATAAGGTATGTCATATATATATATAGTTATATATAGTTATATATAGTATATATATTATAATAATCTTATATATATATATATACATTAAATCGCTATGGCTATTCTACCTCACCAATGACTCGGATAATATATATATATAATAGAATATTATTATCAATATATATATATACTTTTATTTTTACAGTTGTCACCACCATTCACTTGCAGAGTTCTGCCCTATTCAAGGAGAGGGTGCTAAACGCCACAAAAGTGTCACAATCTAGCGCCGGTTTCTCAGATGAGCACAGACGCAGGCTTTAAAGTGGGGAGATTAAATTCAGCAGGAAACACAGAAGAGATGAAAGAGGATTCCACAGAGTAGAGGTGGCTGGAAAGAAAGAGCTACCGCAGGATACAAGTCTAGAATTACAATAGTGTCATACAAAGCTCATGTGCAGAAATGGGCACCATGTGCCACGTGGAGGGCGTCGTAAATGTGGTGGTAACGAGAGTGGTAAGTTTCCTACGAGGCATTTTGGCCATCTTGCGGTACTATAGAAAAAAGATAAAGCTTCAACATCTGTCGCAAAAGATAGACGTTTAGTGATTAGAAATTAACCATAGCAGTTTATAAGCTTTTAGCCTTTGACTCGACCTATCCAAGAAGGCGGTGTGCACCAGAGCCACACAGATATAGAAGCAGTAAATTCCAATTTCAACGGACGATTGAGCCCCTTGGTAATAGTTGGAGTAAACTGAGAAGAGGAAAAAAGTTCTCGCAGTCTAAACAGAATTCCCAGTTTCTTTGAGGCCACCCTAGCAACCGTTTATGATGGTGAGGTTTTCCAAGAACATTTTTTTTAGGTTTATGTTTAAACAAAGGATGTTTTATTTGGTCAACACGGAGAGCAGATAACCCGTCGAAGAGAAAGGACAACGTTAGAACGGTGTTTCCCCGCCCCTTTGTTGTAAAAAGAAAAATAGGGGAAAAATTGAAAGATTTGAAAAGTGGATTTTAAAAGATTGAATTTATAAGGTTAGACGACTAACACCGGGAAATTCTAACCATTCAGCGAGAATAGAATCGGAAAGCATGAGAAGAGAGGCAGATCCTAGAAATAAAGAGGGAGCAGATTTAAAAGAGTTTGAAGAATGCCTGGGTTGGTCAGGGCATATGAGTGGATTAGAGATAGATACTGCAAGTCGAGAAGATGCGCTAATGAAAAGTAGGAGATAATAAGGAGAACGACAGAAGTCTGAGGAAGTCCCGGGCATCCCCCACCATATTGACAAGAAAAGAAGAAGAAGAAGTATACACCTTAACAACAGCTATATTGAGCGACTTGAAAGGAAGCTAGACAAAAGTAAGCAAAGAGATAGGAGGAAACCTAAAGAAGGGGGAGTTGGAAAATACGTGACTCGTGACGATGCCCGCGTCAAATTGGCCGGTGTGGATTCATGTCAACGCCAACCACACAAGTTCCCCGTAGTTTATCCTAAGTTCGGAAAACCATAATAGGTTAGTAGGGAAGTATCACCAGTAGACCTCGAACGGCGAAAGCCGTACTGGTGATTGGAAGAAGAGGATGAGATTCCAGATGATCCTAAGAAATGAGAGTTCTTGGGAAGGTTCAAAAGATCTTACATAGAATATAATGAGGAGCTATAGGGCGATAGTTAGAAGGGATCAGGAGCGGCTGACCTTCTTCGGAAATAGGATGGGGGCATTATGACCGGCGCTTCCCCAAGACTGAAGCAAAGTTGCTGGATAAGGCATAGAGATAGGGTACGTTGAGCACGAAGGGCGGCACCAGCCCCCGAGCGGAAGCAACTTAGGTCCACTCTCTCAGAATCGGGAAGGAATACCATTTCAAGACCACGGCCCTGTTCCTAACGTTCCCGATGAGATTCAGGAGCCCTCTATGCCACCGATCATTGGTAATGCACGTAGGGATGCAAAGGCATTGGGAACACTCTGATAGCTCTAGACGAGGGGAGAAGGAGGAGGGAGGGAGGAATGACCAGTCGTCCGGGAATGAGTTTAGAAATGAAGTGAGGAGCCCATTAGAGTATCTTGCCTGTTTTCAGGTGGGAAAGTGTTCGAAGATTACGCGGGCCATTAGAATTCAAATCAGAAAGAGTCAAGAGCAAAAAAAGAGGAGGAAAAGGCGCAGCTTTAACAAGAATTGTTAAGATTTTGAGGTTCAGCTGGCACTTTTTCGTTTAATGAAAAGTCAGACTTAGAGCTAGTGAAGAGTAATCCCTGAACGATTTCGCAGCTGAATGAAAAATTACCCGAAGTGGATAGGAGAAGTGAGAATTTTTCCACTGGCCGCTATCACTGTTCTAGCCTAAATGGCTTGAGAAACAATCACGATCGAACACTGGCTTTTTGAGGAGAGAAAGATTTCTAATCTGAAGAGGAATGAACCTGCTATTTCCACATTGATTCAGCCCACCTTATATATATATATATATATAGTATATATATATATATATATACTATTAATATATAATTATAATTATATATTATATATATATATATATTATATATATATATTATATATATATTAATATATCGATATATATATCTAAATCTATATTAGTGGGAACAACCTTTGGAGAACCGCACGTTAAAATACCTTGTATATTATCTTTTATTTTTTTAAACATATGTTCTTCCAAAGGTCTTTTTTTGAATATATTATTAACAGACGAATATTTGAGAACATTTAATTCTTCTAAGTTTACGCTTCCTTAAAGGTTCAGGTATGGTTTTCAAAGAGGAATGATCAACAGATTCACGCTTCCAATGCCTTGTCTTTGTCGATTCCTCTCCTCTGATTACGAGAACCGCGGCTTGAACACATCAAAAGCTTCAATGAGTCTATTAGTTTTTTATTATCTGCTAATGCCGACGACATCCAATCTCATTGCACTGGTTCATTTGAAAGGACGTCCGCCAATGGCAAACCAAATGATGCTGGGACGGTGGCCTATTGACTACTAACAACATGATATTTCTTCATCATTTAATTGAGACGGAGAAAACATAATTGTTTTTCTTAAATGACCCAAACTTAATTTCATCTGTACCTTCCTGAATATAATGTTTCATTACCCACTACAACATCCACTAATCGGCAATTCAACCTTTTTTTGTCTCAATATTCTTCGTTATTCTTTTCAATTAATTCTCTTAGAATGATCACATTTGCTTCTTTCACGGAACAAATTTTCAAAGATTTTAGGTTTTTTACCTGAGAATGCATTGTCAGCAGTATCGGTACCACCCAGAAATGAATTTCGACTTATTTCGTGCTATTTCTCTTTATACTTATGTAAATTCAACTCAAAAAATTCTCAATTGAACGGGGTAGAGTAGAGAATTTCGTTTATTATTCTGCAATAGCTCTCCGACTTTTTTTCTACAATATTCT
>JABUQX010029554.1:0-25000 GCA_015478945.1 Trachelipus rathkii
CAAGAGAGGTCACAGTCAGCAAGATTATAAACTATCAAATTACGCTCACTATAAGTATAGTAAGTAACGATTGTTGGATGAATTGTTAACTATTACTATCGTATAATTAGATATATAATATTTATCTAGTTATATTCATGTAATGATGACTATAAACTAATATATATTATAACAATATATATATATATCTCCATAATCTAAGTTTATATTACTGAATGTTATTACTACAATCTTATAGAAAATAATCATAACCTTATTACTCATTTTATGAATAAAGAGATAAATAATCAACTGGTACAAAGAACAATCTTTGGAAATATGCAGGAGAGAGATATTATTATATAGCCTATAAGCACAACAGAAGGTCTTGAAAGTTTGAAACAATATACATCTACTGAGTTAGTTCACCATCGTTAGGTTCACTCCGTAAAATTTTTCGTTCGATATACCTATTAAGTCAGCAACCGGCTACACCTCCGTGAGTGATACACAAAGATAATTTTTTTACTACAAATTTATTTTCATCTCACACTAACCCGGATATTAGTACCATATTTTTTACTTATATGTAGCTGTGTGTGAAAAGATAGCTTCTGAGTGGAGTTAAGAACCTGCGTGAGTATAACAATTGCTATTTATTCTTTTAAACTACATGTCTATAAATTCTTTGTGCACTCAATCACTATAATATACCTCAATAAATTACCATAACACCTAATGGGTAAATACAAACATAGTAAAGTTTTATTTTCTGTAAAGCTAACGACAAATAAACAGCTATCATTAACAACCTAACCACTAAAGCGACCATAGATGAGAAGTAAAACAAGTTTTCATTGAAAAGAGCGTTATATAAAAACATATGCTTTATTTTAAATATATTAATTCGTAACATGAACTAAGAAAATAATGTATAACGACAAACCTAACACAACTTACACACGAATATACTGTTAACATTAACAAAGTTCCACACTTAACGCCAGTAAAGTAACTAACATCGCAGGCAAAACGTAACCTATTCATACTTTTTTCAAGCATATCTCTAACATATTAACGTTAATCTTACATTGACACAGTAACATTTAGTATCATAACCTTGTCCGATTATCATACAGACCAACGAATATACGCTAACCTAACAAAGTTTTTTTACATTATCATAGTAATATTTAACAAAATTTTTATCATAACATTACCTAAATATCATAATTCCCAACAAATAATAGCAAACATAACAAAGTTTTATCCAAACATAACATAAAAATACGTTCTTTGAATAATATATCCCAGTAAAGTGTAATAGTTTACCGAATTTAAACCAGTAAATCAGTAAATCAACCCATCAACCCATCCTCACCCCTCCCGCCATGACCTTTTGATCTATTGCCCTATTGATTCATGTCACATTTCGAGTATCATTTCGGATAAACATAACACAAAAATAAGTTTCTTTATATACTAAATCGTTAATATATCTAACGTAAACAACGTTTTTACATTAATAAAGCTAACATAACATAGCCTGAACTAAGAAAATAATGTACAGCGACAAACCTCACACACCATACGTACGAAAAAACTACTAACATCAATAAATCGGATATTTAGATCAGGTAATGATAAATTTTTGTTAAATGTTACGTAGTTAATGTAAAAATAACAGTGATATGTTAGAGATATGTTTGAAAAAGTATGAAAAACAAAAAGTTTTAAAGAAAAAAATTAAAAATAAATAAAAGTTTTTTTTTAAAAAAAAACAAAAAAAAAGTTTTAAAGAAATGAAATTAAAAATAAATAAAAGTTTTAAAGAAATGAAATTAAAAATAAATAAGTTTTTTAAAAACAAAAAGTTTCTTAGAAATGAAATTAAAAATAAATAAAATAAATAAATAAATAAACAAACAAACACAGCGTGCTACTGCTTTGTTAAATGAATATTTTCTGCATCAGCTTCGTACTTGTTCGTTCTGTATGCATTGTTAGCTACTTTACTGTTGTTAAATATGGAACTTTGTTATTGTTAGCAGTTTATTCGAGTGTAGGGTATGTTAGGTTTTGTCATTGTACATTATATTCCTAGTTCAGTTGATGATATGTTTGCTTTATTAATGTGAAAACTTTGTTACGTTAGTAGATATTCATTGATCAGGATGACAATTAGACAAGGTTATGATAAATATTTTGTTAAATATCACTATGTTAATGTAAAAATACCCATGATATGTTAGAAAAAGTGCGAGTAGGTTACGTTCCGCGCTCAATGTTAGTTTACTTTACTGTTGTTAAGTATAGAGCTTTGTTAATGTTCACAGTTTATTCCGTTACCTTAAATTGTTAGGTTTGTCGTTGTACATTATATTCTTAGTTCTGATTATGACATGTTAGCAATATTGATGTGAAAACTTTGTCGCGTCAGCATATATTCGTTGGTCAGTATGATAATTAGGTTAGGTTATGATAAAGTTTTGTTAAATGTTACTATGCTAATGTAAATTACAACGATATGTTAGAGATATGTTTGAGAACCGGGTGGATAGGTTACGTTTTTGTATGCTATGTCAGTTACTTTACTGTTGTTATGCGTGGAACTTTGTTAAAGTTATCAGTTTATTCATACATAAGGTATGTTAGGTTTTGTCATTGTACATTATATTTGTAGTTCAGATGATGATATGTTTGCTTTATTGATGTGGAAACTTTGTTACGTTAGCATATATTCATTGATCAGTATGATAATTAGACATTTTTTACGTTATAAATATGAAAAGGGTAAAATTTTAGTAAAAATAAAAACTGTTTAAAGCGTATAAAACAAAAATAAATAAAAGTTTTGCGTTATGTTATACAGATATGACCCGAATCAGTAGCTCGGTAGATCATTGGATCAATAGATCATAGGTGGGGAGGGTTGTGAGGCTAGGGAGGTTGATGAGGGTGGGGTGGCTCTGGAGGGTCTGGAGGCTGGTTTGATTTATATAAAAACGTAAATTTTTAAGTTATAAATATGAAAAGCGTAAAATTTTAGTAAAAGCAAACTGTTTAAAACCTATAAAACAAAAATAAATGAAAGTTTTGTGTTATGTTATACAAAATATGACATGAATCAATAGATCATAGATGGGGAGGGTCATGAGGATGGGGAGGTTGAGGAGGCTGGGAAGGCTCTGGAGGCTTTGGAGACTCAGGGGGGGGCACAGGAGGCTCTGGAGGCTCAGGGGGGCTCTGGAGGCTCAGGAGGCTGTTTGATTTATATAAAAAACGTAAATTTTTTTAAGTTATAAACTTAAAAAGAATAAAAAATGTTTTTAATTTTTTACTTTTTTTAAAAAAAAAAAATTAAAAATTTTTTTTTTTTTTTAATTTTTTTTAATTTTTTTTTTTAAATTTTTAATTTATTTTTTTTAATTTTTTTTTAATTTTTTTCTTTTCTGTATCGAAGTTGCATCATAAGAAAGATGTATACCAAGTTTCGTCGTTCTATATCAATATTTCAGGTTTGGGGGCAGGCGAACCCCCCTTTTGTGTATGCATTGCTAATTAACCCATATATGATATGAGTACCTTATATGAAGATTGTATACCGAGTTTCAGCTTTCTATGTCAATATTCAATGTTTGAAGGGGGCTAGCATCCCCCCATTGGGATGCAATGTCATGTAACCTCGTTGACAATGAGGCTACGTCACCTTCTAACCATCCTCCAAATTTTAGCACGATACGATAACTCTAACTTATATAGATATATGTCGGAGCCAACAGCGTGGTGCGATGCGGAGCGATGCAGTGCGGACTCGGAGTCGCTGAAGCAGGCGCAGAAGGGCTTAAAAAACAACTCAGAAGTGATCCCCGAAGGGGATCACTTCTTCGACGTAATAATAATAATAATAATAATAATAATAATAATAATAATAATAATAATAATAATAATAATAATAATAATAATAATAATAGTGGGTGTGTATGCGCACGCGCTTCGCACAGGTGTTCGGCTGCTCCGAACTCACCCTTAGGCATAATCTCACCCGCTCGGAAGCCGCAACAAGGGCGTAAGCGATATTTTGAGCTACGCTCTCGGGGGTGACCACCCCCTATATACATCCTAGAGACTTGAAATTTCGCCTGTTTCGAGCTTAACACATACATAGATTATATTCCAAGTTTGAAAGCAATACCTCTATTCCTTCATATCGAAAAGGGTGCGATCTACCAGATGGCCCAGTAACTACTTATATATATATATATATATATATATATATATATATATATATATATATATATATAAATATAATAGAGATATAAGAAATAACAAAGTATATATATATATATATATATATATATATATATATATATATATATATATATATATATATATATATATAATATATATATATATATATATATATATATATATATATATATATATATGTAGGTTGAATACCCTTGGCATGTATAATATTTTATTAACTAAAACATTTATATGATTTTTCTTATTACAATATTAAAATTTCTTTAAAACAAATTTAACTTATTTACAAAAATATACACAAGACAATTGAGCTTTCGTCTTACATCACGTAAGACCTCCTCAGAATATAAACAAAAGGAATATTTTAATGAATACATAATAAAATTATTTAAAAAAAATTAGTTGGTTGTGTTGTTTTTAACTATCCTTCTTCTTGAAGTTTCCCAAAATGCTAGAAGTGAGTAATATGGAACTCTAAATATCATCCAACTTCATGTCTCCAGGAATCCTATTGAAGTTATTTGAATTATAAATGATTACTGACTCCAAAATTTTTTCTTTTCTTGGTATGATTGCAAAATAAAATGGGAGTCGCTTCTTTTATATTGATTTTATGGTTTTGTTGAAGCCGATGAGTGGTTAAAGCTAACTCTTTACTTTAAACAACCTTTACTTTAAACAAATTTCGGGCCTCGCTATAGGTTCTCCTCTCTCTCCTATTCTTAGCAACATCTTTATGGAGCTTATTGAACATAACTACATAATCCACCATCCTCTTCTTTCTAATTCTACATGGCTACGCTATGTAGATGACATTTTCTGTTCTGTACCTAACAACACCAATATTAACAACATTCTACATCTTATAAATAACATTCACCATTCCATTTCCTTTACATATAAATTACCTCAAAATTCTTCTCTACCGTTTCTGGACACTTTAATTTCCTGGAAAGACTCTAAACATCTTTTATTCTCTGTTTACAGAAAACCTACAGCTTCTTCTTCTTACATTCATTGGTTTTCTTCTCATACTTTTAACACTAAATTAGCCACTCTTACATCTCTCTATCTTCGTGCTTTTAACATCTGTTCTCCTATTAATCTTGCTACAGAAACAAAATATCTTTTTTCTACATTTTCAAAATTAAAATACCCTCCTTATGTCATAAATTCAGCTTATCACAAAGCCAAATCAAATTATTATAATAGTAACCCTCCCCGTACAAAAACAAATTTATCATATCTTCCGATTCCATATAATTTAGATTTCAAAATTAAACAACACCTCCCAAAAAACATTTGCTTTTCCAAAAATAATATAATTCCCCTTAAAAAGTTTTTTAAGCCCCCAAAATCAAAATTACATAATGCCCATTGCATTTACAAGATTCCCTGTCATAATTGCCAAGATGTTTACATAGGTGAAACTATTGACTACCATAGAAGAATCACTCAACATAAATCGGATTTAATTAATGATACTTCTAATTCTGCTTTAACCACTCATCGGCTTCAACAAAACCATAAAATCAATATAAAAGAAGCGACTCCCATTTTATTTTGCACAATCATACCAAGAAAAGAAAAATTTTGGTCAGTAATCATTTATAATTCAAATAACTTCAATAGGATTCCTGGAGACATGAAGTTGGATGATATTCAGAGTTCCATATTACTCACTTCTAGCATTTTGGGAAACTTCAAGAAGAAGGATAGTTAAAAAAACAACCAACTAATTTTTTTTTTTAAATAATTTTATTATGTATTCATTAAAATATTCCTTTTGTTTAGATTCTGAGGAGGTCTTACGTGATGTAAGACGAAAGCTCAATTGTCTTGTGTATATTTTTGTAAATAAGTTAAATTTGTTTTAAAGAAATTTTAATATTGTAATAAGAAAAATCATATAAATGTTTTAGTTAATAAAATATTATACATGCCAAGGGTATTCAACCTACATAATATAACAGTTTACGCTTTAAGTAAAGTTTTCAGTCTATATATATATAATTATATATTAATATATATATATATATATATATATAATATATAATATATATATATTATATATATATATATATATAGATATATATATAATAGGAACTTGTCCCTTTTAAAAGGATGTTAACCGATATATATCGAACGAGCGATGTAATCGATTTTTTTCGATTATTTCAAGGCAATAGAGGGTTGACAAAAAGTTTTTTTTTTTTTTTTAGTAAAGGAATACCCAAGATTAAATCGCAAAGATAGAAAGTCAGGGTCTCTCGGCCTCAGCGGGGGACGACGGGGGGGACTTCGTCCCCCTCCTCTGTCCCCCGTCCTCGAGCCCCTAGAAAAATAAAGTAAAAAAAAATTAAAACAAAAATTAACTAAAATTAGTGTAGATAATATGAATATGTACAAAAGTTTACGTTAATAATAAGAAGTTTTAGTTACACGTACACTGCCATGGTTAGACGAATTAGTGTCAGCGATATTTTGATAAATGTCTTTTTATGTAACATCCTTTTTAAAGGAGTAGTGCCCTAATATATATTATATATATATATATATATATATATATATATATATATATATATATATATATATATATATATATATATATATATATATATATATATATATATATATATATATATATATATATCTGGTGGGCAAAGGCCAAGGGCTTATTAAATTCCACCCGAGTTGGTATGAATGTAGAGCCAGAGCCAAATTAAAAGGCCGATATGGCACGATATATGGCGTTTGAAAGTGTGAAACTCAAAGGAAGTTGATAAAATAGATAACGATATTGTGTTCCAAACTTTAACAGTGGAGTACACGTAAGAATGAGCATAGTGGTTAAGTGTGTGATGAAGGAGTTTGACTGAGAAAGGATGAGACTGCATGGATTAATGAGTCGCACGAGCTCCCTCCAGAGGAGGAGGTATGCGATAAGAAAGTTCGGAAGGTTGGTGTCTGCTGTAACCTATTTTGTACATGATGCAAACATTCGACGGCAGGAAAGAGATTGGAGAGAGCCAGAGAGAGTGGGTGAGTTAACACACTCTCGATTCCACCTTTTTCAAGGAGTGTGTTAGGGGGAACCACCACCCTTCTTCCAAAGATTTTCATAATTGGAAGGCAAATATTTTAAGACAAAATTTCGAATTTTGAAAGTTCATATTTTCGAGACGTTGGGTATTACAGAAGTGTAAATGTCTTTTAGTCATATACCCTCCTACCTCCTGTCCTTCAGACGGAAATTATGAAGTAGATTCTAAAAAAATACTATGGTCATTGAAAAATAAGTTAGGATAGGTAGGGTGGCAGATATAGAGGTGGTTTAATACAGATTCAAAATTAACAATTTAACCAGAGTTAATGCCAAAATTTATTACCTTCATTTCCGCTCCCACAACCAAACGCACCGAAATTCGTACGTGCAATAAAAAAAAAAAAAAAAAAAAAATATATAATAAAAAAAAAAATCAACACCACTCACACACACACACACTACTCAACTACACTAACTAATCACTATTACACATCAATAACATCACACCTACTAATATAATACAACACCACACATAACATCTATAAACATCACACATATATATATATATATTTATATATATATATACTATATAGCTTTTCTTTTTTGTGTTTGACGTGAGTGAACCTACATACCAAATAACACAACGATCAACACTGAACAGGCTTCGGTTTGCCCAGGCGAGCTTCACAGCTATTTCAGTTTAGTGTTCAAACGTCAGACGAGAGAAAAACATTGCATAGAATACATCGAACTCAACCTAAAAACATATAAAGCGTATAGTATTTCCCTCACACCACTGTGAACATTGCGGAAAAGATCTGCTATTTTGTTACAATGTATAGCATTCGGTCCAACCGAATTAGAATGTATTACTAAAATACGTAAAAAATATAATATGTTAATCACTCAAACAAGATCGCCGACCTGATAATAGTTCGTGATAATTGGTTAAAATATTTTGTACACTCATTTGACAATTATTTATCTAATGTTTATAAAATCAGGATTCTTGTTCTCATCTCACAGAATATTACTTATATACCAATATATATAAGTACTGATATAAACCACCATCAGCTAACAGTTGCGATCCACACTATATTATAATATAAATAGGTGAGTATCAAATTAAGTATTAATTATCATTTTAATATGAATATCATGAGTTTTTCAAAAACCAACACGTTGCTCGACTACAAGTCTAACCAAAATTCGATTTTCGAGATTGTTGTTTAAAAAAAAAATAAAGTAATAACCTATAACTTCATGCTGGAATTTATACGGGACGAGCTTTTATATAACATCACGTCTACACAAATACACAATTTTACATATACGATTACAAAGATGTACATAAAATACAATCCTGGCTAAATTCCATATTTATTTGAAACTGATGAACCACCAAAGCACTGAGAGTGTTTTAATCTTTTAAATATTTTTTTTGTGGAAAGAGCGAGAGCAGGAATAAAAATAACCTTGATTTATCATCTGAGTATTTTTGGGAGGCTTATGTTGGGGGATGAGGCGAGTAATATTTTTTCATATCTATTTATTATTTTACGTGGAGAAGACTTTTATCTATTCAAAAAATATGGGGTCAATTGGATAATCATATCTTTCATCAATAAGAAGTAATTGATCAATGCTCATTTTTCACTATAATTATAAAATATTTTTCTTCTTTTTATATAGTATAGTGTAGTAATCTCTATGACTTCCCCATAATGTGATTCCGTTTAGCAACTAGCACTTCTATCTTTTTTTCTATATATATATTTTTTCCATATTTCAATATTATAGGTATTATGAGTGTACATAATTTTATATGAAAAAAGAAGATAATAAAACTTTAAAGCTTATCATTAATAGCTTCACAAAAGTTTTGTGAAACTGATAACACATACGAATCTAACAATAAGTTTCTAAATGCGAGCGATGTAAGTACTAAGGTTTTAACTTTTTCTATCTTCACAAAGCATTACAATAGAATTATATTCAGAGTATATTTATATAATAGAGCAGCGTTCAGTCTTCTTACAGGTGAATTTAAGTCTATTGGAGTGTTAGTTGTATAACATCTTTCCTCTGCTCTTAAAGTTTATTGAATCTGTGTGAATCAATTTTCTTTTCTTTTTGGAGATGTTCCTTTCATATCTCCCTATGGGCACTCTTACATATGTAAATTTTTGAGTGATAGGAACTTTATGAATACTTTCAAAAGATCTTATAGCATTGTGCACTACTATGAGTACTCTGTTCGTAGTAAATCTATTTTTTTTAATGATTTTTTTTTTGTGTCTCTTGCATATGTCCACCTTAACTACTAAAATCGTAAGTGACACAATTGAGACTATAATTTATCGTCAACAATAAGAACACATTTGGAAACTCCTTACTCATATATTCTGTCGCCTATTTCCTTATGGCACACAGACAGTAAGAGATAATATAAAAATAAATTATTATTCTTCACTTACAAATTCACATAGTGCATAATATACATGATATTTATTACCCTAAGTACTTATATGAAAAAAAAATTATCAAGTCTCTTAGAAGGACAATCAGTACATAACCATCCAATACTGATTAAGCTGTCTGCAAATCACAGCTGTACATCAGAGCAACTCTGCGTTTAAACGTGTTAAGAATTGTGCTTTTATTGCTTTTTCAGCAACTAAAGATAATCTATGATTGATTACAGTTATTTAGGTTAGTATCAAATGCTCTAGGCAATATTAAAGTAAAATCTTATGTATTTCACCATTGTTCTGGCTGATAATAAAATTATATATACTAGATCTCAATAGATGAAGCTACACTATGAATCAAGGCTTGTTTACTATCAGTAGGGTAACATCTTTTCTAATTCTCATTTTCTTGTACATATTTGATTAAGTACTACAGTCTGGCATTCACAATAGTTATTGAATTTTATAGATATTACTTTTCATTCGAAGTGACTCTTTTGATGATAGCTCTCATATGTATTCCTGTTCCTTTTGGAATTTCTAAGATTATTATAATCCACCTTTTTACATCACCGAGTTCAAAGCAGTCGCATATTCTGTATGTTAGTCTCACAGGGATAGATTAAGAAAACTACACTGAGAGTTAGTACTCTCCGAGATAGCCGCTATGTTGTCTATCTTGTTGAGTCACGGTTGGATCGGACTAGTGTACTTTGAAAAAGTCCCTTCTTCATTGCATATTCTAGATTACGTTATAAAAGAGCGCAGACGCTCGCTGTATAGTCGTATCTGTGGAATTACGAGGTAGCCTCTGGGCGCACGAGTGAGAAAGATTGTCTTTGTTGACTTTTGTGGAATCCATTATTATCTCTGAGATATTTAATTAAGCGACATTACAAAGCTAGTTTTGCTTAGCCCATTTCGGCGTAGTGAATATAGCTGCCTCTCAATATCTTTTATGAAAATGTGCGCTAGTTTGGCTCTTCTTATATAGAAATACCAATCTTAAGGAGCCTCTTCGCAAGCAGGAAAGCGCATTTTGTTAATGGCGATTGGTGTGTTGTAAGGAGACCTTTTCAAGCAGCTGCATATTGCCACAACAAACCACGACAACACTCCACTTCCGGTCTCAAGATATACATATATATAAAATATAAAATATAACAAAAAAAAACAAAAAAGACTGCACAAATCGAAATACTTCGAGAGAAGATTTCAAAAAAAAAAGAAACAGAGTATAGATACCTTCAAAAACCAAAAAGATATGAGAGAGGCATGAGTCATGATAAGTCAGAAATATACATGTCAGCTGAAACATGCACTCCTCTCTATTTATCACTGGGCAAGATCCCTCGATCTCGGGGAAGGACTATGACTTGGAGACATAAGCAGCTCTTATCGGTGACGAGAAATAGGAATCACAAATTGTGCTATAGGTAATTAGTGAAACTCATACGAGTAGCAGAAGAGACACAGTGATGATGATCAGATTTGTATTGGATGTCGTTTGCATGTTCCTGGGCGAAGGTGAAATTTTTCGCCATCGGTCCTTTATCTATCTGACCAAATTTGTTGCTATACCAAAGAATGTATCTCGCTAGTTCTCTCATTTTCTCGAGAACTGATTCTCAGTATGACTTTGAGTATAAGAAATATAGAGTCATCTCAAAAGTATTACTCGTAATTGTCCCATGCGGATCAAGTGAACTTATCCATCAAGGTCATGATATTGACACTTTTTATTGAATATATAATATTCTCCCACGCGAGGAGCTTGTTTCCAACCTAGGCGAACTCTTTCCTGCTCGAGTACTTTCATGTAACTCATTAAAAGAAACTGCTCCTGACTTGGCAGCTCTTCAAATAGGTGACGAGTATTTATCTCGTTAGTGTCCAAATATATAAAGCGACATAATATCTCAGAATATGTGCGAAAACGCACTCTGAACACCACGGATCAATATTTATTCTTTGGTGAAAAGACTGATGTAGCGCGACATCTATACTGTTAACAAGAGTGCGTGAGTCGTAAATGCTATCACTGCACAAGTGCGAAAAAAGAACGTATACAGACGTGTGTTACGATAAAGCTCAACATGGAACGAGTACTAATAGAAATTCATATTCTTTTTAATTCTCTTAGATTATTTTTGCAAACTTTGGCGAAAACCAAGCATCGCTCTTTGTGCTCACTCCTTACAATATTATACTCTGAGACAGTGTACCTTATAGATCAACAAGTGTGAGACGAGTTTCCATTGCACTGATAACTTAGCATGGGACGTCACTCACTAACTTCATATTTGCCAATGCGGTAAAGCCCATACATACTGCAGGATGTTGGAACACATCAATCTCTGTATTCTATCTCCTTTAATCCATCCTACGATATATTAACTAGAGTGAGTATGTCTAAGGTCCCGCAACACAAGCTTTATTATTTGTTCTGGATGCCAAGTTTTTCCATGAAAAATCTCCTTTCTCTGAAAATTTTCTAGGTTTAGCTTTATCCCTCTCACGTTTTTGATAACTTTTTGTTGTTACTCGATCTGTTGTTTGTGGTTGTTTGCGTCTGTCTGTAGTAATCATTTGTAGTCGTCTCCTCTATTAGCATATATATGAGCTGTGAGCTGTGCAATATGATGTTCCCTAACTTCCTGTTGATGCTGACGCTTCCCTGCATGGACCCTTTCCAATGATCTTGAGTGATGTTCAGACAAAGAGGATAAGTGAATATTCTTGGAACCACGCTAAAATACAAAAAATAATGTACTCCACAGAGATGTACAATGGCCTTCTTTTTTCTTGCGATATACAGGATTCGGACTCTTTATAGTTTAGCAAAGACAATCAAGCTTTCTGGCAGTTCTTTTAGATGAATTGCAAATTGTAGATAAGCAATCCGTCCTCATGAAGTTGAGGTCACTATCATCTTTACAAATACCAAAATGCGTGACAGACTGTTAACTGACTATTTAGGAAAACTTCCTACACTAAAGATGCGAAGCCTTCAAACTTCATGGGCATTAAAAATTTTTTGGAGATTACTTGATTGTGATAAAATCGAGTACACCTTAGAGACCGACAGTCTGAAAATATATCTTTTTCTCTAAGACTCTGTTGGCTACTATTATTCGTGATCAAGATGCTGTACTTATAATCTGGTGACAATTTACTACAAAAAATAGAATCGTTACAGATAGCTATCTACTGTGTCAGGTGTACGTGTTTTTTCATTCTTTGCACTTATAACATGAGGTTAGAATTTATGTGTTCCTGTTGTGATGGAGCTCATGTAAACCGATTCGGATAAACGGAAATAAAATAAGTAACAAATATCTCATAGCAGAAATGACCATGAGTTACACCCAGCAAAAGATTGGAATGTCTCATAACTATTTGATGGAGTTATCGCTTTGAAGAATTAGATTTAAGCCTGATTCTGTCTGATTAGTGTGTTATATGAAATATATACAGTTACGGCCTACCACGGCCGGTCATTTTTTTGGTTTCAACATTTTCGTAATACGTGCTAATTCGCAATCACAGGACATAGCAACCTTATAGAAATTAAGGGAATTCCTACTTTGTTAAGTGTTATTTTATAAAGCAAGTTGATATTCTGAGACGCCGAGATTTAGTTATTAAAAAGAAAATAACCTGGACACACAGAAAGCTACTGTACTTTCTTACTTTGAGAATCGTACAGCAGAGATAATTTAAATAAACTATAAAACATTTCGAATATGTTATATGAGAAATTAAAAAATATATGATAATGAACGAAATCCAAGCAGAATCCAGTATAAAACACACTAATTTTTGTGAGAATGATTGATATAAAATTTATATCGTTAGACATCACATTTTTTTTTTTATTATTATTTTTTTTTAATTAATATTTTTTTTATTTTATTTTTTTTTATATTATAAATAATTTATAAATAAAAATAATGAATAAAATTAAAACAAATATATTAGCATTAATGCTATATCCTTATTAATGCTTATATTAAGCATTTTGAAATTGTAGTCACTTTTCCTACGTGGTAATGGCTTGTAAAAGGTATGAGGTTAAATTAGATATTATATCATTATATATATCTATGAAACGTATGGGTAGTATATTTTAAATGGCTATTTCATAAAAGATTATATACGCCCTTACTCATACCCTGAATATAAATTTGTTCTATTTTTATAGACTGGCATATATATCATATATGATATATTATATTAATAATTAATATTATAATTAAAATTATGACAAATATATTAAAAAAAGTAAATAATAATTTGAAATTTAAATTATCTATGAACAGTAGGTGAATCTACCTTCTACTTCATGAATTCGTGATCGTGAAGTTCAATTTAGAAGAATATTTTATAACTATTTCTATCCTTACGATATGACAATGGCTGAAACCTACCTACAATTAAGCTTTCCTAGATTAAGTAAGTGATGAGTTGATAAGCTAAACCTTTTCAAACTACCACACCACACTTACATGAGCAATTAGTCACGAGTAACCATGGTAGTGATTAATTAATATATATACCTAGTATGTATATATATAATTAATATTATGATATTTAATATATATATATATATATTATATATATATAATATATATATATATATATATATTATAATATTATATATATAATATATATATATATATAAATATATATTATATTAATATATATATATATATATATATATAATTATATATATAATTAATTATATTAATAATATATATATATAAAATATATATAATATTAATATATAAATATATATATTAGTGAGTGTATTAATATATATATTAATATATTATATATATTCTACATATATATATATATATTAATATATATATAATATATTATATATATATATATATATAATATATATATATATATATTAATATATATATATCGGAATCATTTTAAAGACAAAATGTGTGGTATCGGTTAAAGGTAATGGCAATTTTGGCTCGAGATACCGATACGTGAGGATACGATATCACTTAATACTAATACTCACAAAGATTCCCGATACTAGTATACTAACTATATATATCAAAAATCGTGAGTGGCCCGATACCTATATAACCTTAGATACTAGTATATATCATAGATCTCAATTAGGTATCTGAGGTGTCAATCCTAATTCATTAATATTATATATATATATATTAATATATATATCTATCTATATACAGTAGTAATTAATATATATATATTAATATTATATAATATTATATATATATATATATATATATATCTTATATTATAATTATTCATATATATATATTATATTATATATATATATATTATATATATATATATATAGATATATAAATATTAATATATATATATAATATTATATATATAAATATATATTTATATAATATTATAATATATATATATATATTAATTAGGATGTGCGATAGTGATAAAAGCTAGTAAATAATATTAACCGAATATTCGGCCCTAAAAAGTTTATCACTGGAGTATATATATTACCGTGAGAATTAATCACATAAATATCGTGAGCTTTATCGGCCGAATTAAGTTAATAATTTTCACAATAGATTTCACCAGTTACGTTTTACCGTAAGGGAATCCCATTCACAAATGAATCGTACATTGAGTCTAATTTTTATATTGAGGTGAATGGATTTATTTTAATAAGAAGTCATATTTTGAAGTGGTTATCGGGGGTGTTGAAATGTTCAGTACATACACCTATATTCTCATTTTGATGCTTATGCTAATGTTACTAACAATTACCGTTATTATACGTTGAATCAGGATCCATATTTTTTAATTAAATCCACTTAAGGATAATGTTAACAAAAATTATCGTATAATGTTCGTGACACTAGGGAAATTTTTGTGTATTAGTATATAGACGTTATACCTTCCACATTTCTACGCCAAATAAGTAACACTGATATATCCAAGTCTAATATGTCTCATAGCTATAGCGTGTGCGCGCGGCTCCGAGTGAGCTTAGGAGGATAGTCATGTGATCATTTGTGTAAAAATAATACTTGAGAGGTTACCACTGTTATGTATGCTACATTTTGTGACCGTGAGTGTAAATTAGTACTTATTCTCTACACCTTAAAATAATTTCTCTGAGCAAGAAAATTATATCAAGTCGGCATCGGCGAGTATCCGATATCTAACTCCGGCTCACGGCTGCGTGAGGCTCTGGCTCGCTCTGGCTCCGGCTCCGGCTCCGGCCTCGGCTCCGACTACACGCGAATGTGTCTTTGAAACCGATTTATAACAGAACTTTGCTAGTGAGAGTTGTTTGCCGACGTTTCCTGAGCCTGTTGGCTTCGAGGTTCACACTGAGAAATATTATTATCGTGGATAATACCAATTTATGGGCTTGACAAATATGAGAATAATAAATTTAATTCTGTTATACGAACAAAGAGTATATGTCAAGCTAAGCTGACGGGCTCTTGAAGTAGAACTCGGTATCACCCGCTTGTGCTCGTATCGCACCTGGAATCCGAGGTTTGCGGACCTTAAGGTAATACTCTCTCTCGTCTACACTGTGGATATCTGAAAACTCAACATATATTCAGCGCACAAGTGTTCTATCGTGATAGTGATGATTGAATGCTTTTTATTATCACTCTCCTAAAAAGTTACTCCAATAGATATAGATGTAATTAAAAAGAGTGCATGATGCGTTTGTTAACACAGGACTCAACGGTGCGTCTAGAGCTTCCGGGTATACTCGCTGCTCTTGATCTCCTGTCAAGGCTTTACCCTGAGGCTACAGGAGTGTACTGAAAGATGAGTAGTATTGTCGATTAAAATATTATCATATAACGAACAGTCTTTTTGCTGAGGAGAGTCTACAAATATAATTTCTATCATTCACACCTTAATGGTAAAAAAATAATTGTCTAGTTCGTAACTCAAAAAAATTTTCAGTACACACCCTCACGCTGATCTGTTGTGTTCTCGGACTCCGAAGCTATTCATTTATACGCGCCTAACCAGGAATCCTAACCTCAACTGGTGTTCTTGTTACTGACTCTTTTGAATAATGTGTTACAGAGCAAGGCCGGGAAGTGTTGTTCGAGAGAACTCATCTATAGACCCAAAAAGAGAATGTTGCATCTTCAGAGGGCGTAAAAAAAAATAATTTCTCCTTTGACGCCAGAAGTGAACCAGGAATACTCATGAGCTCACACCAGTAGTCACAGGCCTAATTGTGAGCATGCCGGAGCTCACGAAAAGAATAATCTTACCGATTCACTAACATAATACTTGATTTGGTGACATTCGCTACGAGAGATTTGCGCAGCTGAACAGGCTTTTCTGCGAGTAATTGACTATGATGGTGAAATGTGTCCTCTCGGGCTATATTGCTTCAACGTTTCCTGGGTTCTGAGCATGACGATACGAATACATAAGAACAAAGTACTATATGGTGGTGTTTCAGCATACATAAAGAGAAATGGCCCACATATATTACGCACAGAAATAAATCATGCACTCCGGCGCTATGGTATGAGCTACGAACATACGACCGCCTGTGTAAGTAGGCAACCGGATCGTCGAGAGTGAGCAGCTGTGTGAGCGGATGTCAGCGCAAGAATTATTTTTGGGTGGTGCGAAACAGGAGCCGGAATCACTACATGATAGAGTATATAGTTCACAGAACGGCTAGATAGTTTTCATTCTCATGGATGTAGAACGATCACTGATATAATAAATAATTATGTTCACTATCATATATAAAATAATTTCCTACCTTAGAAAATATATATTGCACACATACTACCTAATGTGTATAGTCGCATGGAGCCAGAGATGTCAGATCGCTCCTCCACATACGAGTATCTAAACGTACTTATTGACGAGAGCACGTACGACTTCGGCTCAGGCTGGCACGAGATTGGCCGGATTATTACTTCAATATGATGGTGCTTTGGTGAGCCATTGGTTGGACTGACTTTGGTTTGGAGGGATTTCACAGACAGTCTTGATGTATCAGCACCGTCATGCTATGGCATCGTCTAAGAGATATATAGAATAGTACGACGATAACTTTCTTCCATCCTTTGTGTTTCCTCCATTTACATTAACTTAAAAAAAATACTCATACTCCATGTCACTTACTGACGTTTTCATTGTTGTCACAGGCACTCATCACGTTACTGCTCCCATAATTTTCATCGACTTCGAGTGGCTTGTAACTGGTATACTTTCTCGAAAATAATAGTGAGATCTATTCAAAATGATCACTCTATATTATATCAATTCTAGTTGAGATAAGATTGTTCTCCCAGATATTACACACTCATATTTACGTTGCATATTAATAATATACCTATATTTACCTAAAAAAAAATTTTCTCAAGAAAATTTATACCAGGATCGGACCGACTAAAAGTTTCTGCATCTATTGATAACTGTTCAGTATACATACGTACCTCTATGGCAATTAAACTTACTTCACACTTAAATAAATAAAAATTTTATTGAAAAAAATTTTAGTACTTATATACCGTTAGCTTACTCACGGCTCTATGATGAATCACGTAACTATATATATATACCGGTTCCACGGTTCCAACGAACCTGTCATGTTTCATGACGGGTTAATAGGTTATTTCTGATATCATATTTTTGAAAATATGTTATACAGTATATATATATACACGTATATTTATACACATCTTCTTCCAAGAAATTTTGCAAACCTAGATACATTATTTCTTGGAATAAATAATTCTTAATTGACAGTATCCCAATAATTGGTCGCAGAATTGACCCCGCGATCCGAAGAGAGAGCGTACACGTATATCAATTCTTGAAACCATAATGGTTACATCACACGTGAGACTTCCACCAGAGAGATGCAGCTAATAGGGTGTCTAAGGAAACGTATTACTGAATTAATATTTGTTTGAGAGAATCAGCACATGCAATCTATCTAAGAGCATATTTGCCGAAAATATATTCCTTCTCAGCCCACAAAATATATACAATAGTATGATTCCTATTGTCGAAATAAAAATTATATAATCCAAAGGATCAGGAATAAGCTATAAATAACCTCACGTTTCTCTAGATACGTAAACATAACATCTCGCTCACTCCAGTATCACACACCTGTCATAGATTGTTTACTAAATGACAGAACCTATATTTTAGGCATTGTATAATATTCGTCTCCAATTCTCACGACATAGGAGAATAAAACTATTTTCTTTGTGAGCCTTCATTATATAAAATAATTACCTCTTGTCCCCTGCTCTCGAAAATTAAATATCATAAGCCACGCTTCAACTTGATCGGAGCTGTGATGGGACTGTCGGGAGGGTCATCGAGAGAGGAATCCTCTGACATATAGACTCGTATAGTTTCTACAAATTCATACTAAATATTTTTCAGTTAATTTACATACTTAATTCGATAAGGAAATACGTTCCATTTGTCGTAATACACAGAGTCTATATTATGTACGCACCCTAAAAGCATATTAAATATATTTTTCTGTAATGTACAATTATTACATGAGTAATCCACGGGATGATACGCGCATCTTTACCCCTTTTCTATTGTATAGACTAATATCGCGAGCGGTGTCACGAGAGAGAATCTTCGGGAGAGCTCTCGTTCTCTCGAGCGTATATCTCTCTTGTTTCCATGCGAGTGTCCAATGGCGATTTTGATGACCACATATTGTTTTAAAAATCCATTAAAGAAATGAAAATGGAAACTTCACACTCTCGAGTCCCTCAACAGTGTGTAATTCTGCACTCACTCCTATCTTGAAGATGTCGTATGCAAGTTAAATCTATCCGATGCATTTTTCTCTCTCCCTATCGCCTATCAACAGAGTACCATTTACTATCTATATACATATGAGATTATATATTCTACATGCGTGATTAGAAAATTCAAATAACTCAGCCTAGGAAGATTGGCCATGCAGGATATCATAGGAGGTAAGCTGAGGATACGCTTTTGGCCTTTCGAGAGCTCCACGGCAATATTTTATTCACACCGGATCCGACTAAATGTTTCCTAGATTATTTGAAACATTGTTCTTTAGCAGCTTTTCTCTGATGCCTTCAAAATGGCTATCTTTCAGTACCGAGACTATTTTTAGCATAAGTAGTTAATTTTCTACTTCCACCAACAAACATGTTTTGTGGTTTGTGAAAGATATAGCATTTCATACTACTTTACAAAAATAGATTCCGGTATTTCGCTGAATCACTGAGAGAGTGATCCTCGTAGGCTCTGCAACTGTTTTACCGGTCTACGTTCAATGCGGTTGTATTCAGAGTGTAATGCTGTCAAATATGGACTGCGAGAGTTAACTGTGAACAACACTTATTTGATAAATTGTCACTTCAGCAGGTTCATATACATAAAATAGTCAACCATTCATATTTAATAAACGTGCGAGAAACAGAATCAATGTTCACGCGCTAGAAGGAAAATACAAGTGTCGACTTATCCTCATGTTATTCCACGAGCTCCGGTCCGGCCCTACAATCTTTTTATGCATATCATTACACGGATTATCCCTGTCTCCCCCAGTGGAGTAAACATTCCCTTTGGAGATATAATAGTTTATGTCTCCGAGGATTGACATATTTCAATGTAACATCTGTTCACGATCTGTAAAGTTTTAAGCTTCATACGGTCTAGCTTGCTTGAAGATTATAGAGTCTTGTGTCAACTGCGTTGCAAAAAAGTATAGATATTATGATAATGAACTTAATTCATAACCTGAGGCAGATGCCGAGGTAAACAGTAAAATACCTGAGCTTCTCTCCAGAGAGCACTTCTGTACAAAATACATATTTCGCGTAATCCTGGAATTTTACTGACTAAGGTTTCTGCACTATTTGCACACATGTTAATAAAACATGAAATTGATAGCAAGTCCACAACTACTTTGATTTAACTGCACTGTAGCCACCATATTGTGTATAGGATGATAATTTTTTTATCAACACAAAAACCAGTAAATATTCATTTCAAACGAAAAATATTACTTCTCACATTTTTTATATATATTCGACCACAATAGGGACTACAAGGGCTCCCGTGATAGGTATCTCGGAGCACTATGACAAAGGGAGAGGTTCGATACAGTATCTGGGCTACACAGAGTGGCGTCCTCGTAGCTTCCTGTGTAACTGTTTCTATATTTTGGATACAATACAAGTTTTTTGCTAACAATTGATCTTTTCAGAATTAAATTGAAATCACTTCCCTTCAAGGTTGTCCTTCTTGAAATAATTTTCACCTAAAAAATATCTTCCTGAGGGACAAAAATTTTTTCATATTGAGTCTTATCACAGAAGATCAGATATTATGCCGAATCCGGATTCGGCTGGCTCAAATGAGAGACTACTCGCGATATACATCCGGTACTTCGTGATCGCCGAAATAAGGGTTGTGCTCTGTAGATACCCAGTGGATATTGCTACCGAGAAAGAATTTGTTCGTCGGTCAGCATCCCACGCTCTTATGTACAATATATATAAACTTTATCTTCACTACAAATAAATTATTTCTGAATAAAAATTCATACTCATATATATCAAGTATGATCATACGGCTTTACTCACGAGAGCTACCAGGGTATGACTTATCTGGCTTATCAGCTCCGATCAACGACCTAAGGTTTCTGCCCATATATTTGAAAACTGTTCAGTATATATACACGTTTTTATTAGGCAATAAATATTATTTGACATAACCTAAATAAAAATATTTTTTTTTTATATAATAGAAAAATTCATACTTACTTTCTCTTACGGCTCTCAGTCACTCAGACAGATAACCGGTAGTCTTCTTGTAACTTCTTTCTGCTCTCGAGAATTTGTTCGAGGCTGTCGTGATGCCGTATAAGAGGACTGATTCTGCATATTTCTGTTTATAAAATTGTTCTATAGTTTTAAGCGTGATTTTGCTAGGTGCTATATTTAACTTTTAATATGAGTGAGTTTGTCTTTTCATATTTCTTATATATAAACTTATTTTTTCTCTTGAAAAAATATTTATACCTCTAGCATGGTATCTTTGCGTCTGTCGGTAGTCTCGGCTCTAACGTGTGAGTCGGTTGCTCGAGGTTGTGTGTGTGGTAGTGTGTGGGTGTGCTTTGTGTGTGTGTGTGTGTGTGTGTGTGTGTGTGTTGAGAAAATTTTTTTTTATTTTCCGAGAAGCTGGAGACCGCTTATCGTCTCCCCGGCTGTCGGCTTCGCGGCTGACCCGGCTGCCACCGACTTTTTGAAGTAAAATCAACAATTTTCACAAATTCGGATCTTTTTATGAGTATATCAATTATTAAGAAAAAGACTAATATCCTCCTGGAAACATCGACTACATGGTGTACCATTTATTTAATCTTATGATGTAAAATCCGAGATTTTAAAATAAATTGGCGTCTATAGGGAGGTTAGTGTGAGTCATTGATGTTATTAAGTGAGAGTTAAAGAAAAATAGGATTTCTATAATTATAAATAAACATTTTTTTTTTAATCTAAGCCAACCTTTCATTACTAGCTTGTTTTGACTTTCAATTATTTTAAATCACGTTTCTAAATAAATTTTAGTAATCTAAAAAACATTTAGAATTTTTAAAAAATAATTACACCATGATGTTCAGGAGGAATTTTTCTAATAATCTATGATAATAAAAAAAAAAATGTGCAAACTGCGACTATGACTTCACAAAGTGGGGGGTCCGAGGATAAAGTCTAGCCCCTTAAAAATAAAAAAAAATCTCAAAAACTACACGCCGTATCACACACACACATCACACACACAACACACACAACACACAAACACACACACACAACAACACACCTAACACACACACAACACACAACACAACACAACTCACTGAATTTCGGAAAACCAGTAAACAAATCTTAGCAACACAAAATTAAAAGTTAAAACAAATAACAAATAAATGATAACGAAAGTCCTACCACCTATTAGGACAAACTTTTCCACGAAAAAACGATAAAACTAATATATATATATAATTTAAATATAAAAATTATATATTATTATAGTATAAATAGTTAAGTATATATATGAGAGGTATATAGGAGTATATATATAATATAATAATATATATATATACGTATATATATATATATATATATACTATATATTAGGGAATGTGCCGAATATTCGGAAAGTATTCGGTATTCGGCCTATTCGGCCAAATACGAATATTCGGTATTCGGCCTTTTGCCGAACTATTCGGGCCGAATATTGAGCTTTATAAACAATAAATTGCGTCAACATAAAGGGAAAGTTATTTCAATTTAAATTGAAATTTTAGAAAACTTATTTTCCAAAAAATTAAAAATATTAGCCAAATTTTGTAGCCCCAAATGACGAAAAATCTTTGTCATTTGTCAGTTCCTATAAGGGCCTTTGACATTTTTCAATATTTTTAAAAATAGAATTCATTTAGTGAAACGGGATAATGGACCAACCATGGTAGCTGGTATAAGGGAGAGTGGCTTGCAATCAATTTCATGTTTTATTCACATGTTGCAACTATGCATTCACGATTCAATATATGTCAGAAGTCTGTTAAAGATATTTTATTTACTTGCAGAAGAATATCCTCTCTTCATTTCCACCATTCAGCAACGGCAGCTGCAAAGCTTAAAACTTACAGATGTCCGGCTGAATGTCAAACAGCATAAATTTATTCAAGAGTTTCTACACGCTGAACAGAACTTATGATTGCATAAAAGATTGTTTGAACTTAAAAACGTTCCCCTATCCTATACGCTGCTGAATGCAATCAGAAATGTTGACTGATTTTCAGTGGCAAAAATTATCCATTTACTTGAGCCATTTGACAGCATTACTATAAAAAAAGCATTAAACGTGAAGTAACAGTCGCCCAAGTGATCCTTCCATTTTAGCAAATAAATCTATTTTTAATAAGGCAATTAAAAGCAAAAAGCTTTCAGTGGAATAATTACTCTCGTTGAAGAGCTTAAGAATCAGTAGAAAAAAGACTTTCTAAGTTTCTATGTGATAAATTTTTGTGTGTAGCTACTTTCTTTGATCTGCGATTCAAGCTAATTTTTCAACTTGAATCAGATGAATCAGTAAAAAATATGGTCGTTGAGGCATGGAAAGAAATGCATGAAAATTTATCTCCTGACCCTTCTGCTGACGATGATTCACGTAGTGGGGGAATAGTGAAGCTTGAAGGTTCATTTTCATTTCTTTAATGCGATTGTTTTTAAAGAAATTGGTGGCATCAAAAATCGCCATACAGAAGAGAAAGTGAGAGTGAAAAAAGAAAGTCGCATTCTTCTGACGATGTGATTATTGTACGTATAACAGTAAAAGGCTACATACGGAATTACATCAAGAAATAAACAGATATATATAAGTTTGCCTACTTGACCAGTGAAGACAATGATATTCCTTCAATTGGTGGAAAAAACACTGGAAATAGTTTTAATGAATTTGAAAAAACTGGCAATACAATTCCTTTCAGCTCCACCCGTCATCAGTCGAAAAGTGAAAGAAATATTTAGAACAGAGGAATTATTTAATGAAGCCACAAGAAATTAGGTTATCCCTGAAATGGAGAACTGCTAATGGTCTGTCATTTTTTCATTTAATTCTTTTTAATATGTGAATGGTTTGCTATAGGTAAGAAAATAGTTATTTACTTTTTGTTTATTACTTTGTATATAACCTGGTAAACATGAAATTTTTTGGACGGGGTTTTCGCATTTGATTATTGATGTGCTGGATTCCAAAATGTAATCGGTTTTTGCCTATCACATCGCATTTGTGAGATATTGTGTGTACACAGATTTGTAAAATTTTGATTTTTACCTTTTTCAAGGGGTCTATCAAATTATTGGATCTTATATATATATTATATTATATATATATATATATATATATATATATATATATATATATATTATATATATATATACTATATATATATAATATATATATATATAATTAAATATATATATATATATATTTATATAATATATATATATATATATAATATTGGATATATGAAGGGAGAGAAACAATCGCAATGATATGATACATGTCTTTTGATAGATATATGTTAAACATATAATAACAATATGAATGAAGAGTAATATGGGACAACAAGGAATGTAATAGAAGGAATGGGTTTAGTTATGTAAACAATACCTACGAT